>BMAU01002285.1:0-15103 GCA_019973935.1 Trichonephila clavipes
GCAGGCCTCGAGTTCATGACCTTTGTTGCAGTATAAACATCTGCTTTGGTTGCGAACCTGGATGCTGAAACTCTCTCCTACGTGTCGGACATTGTGTTAAGCCCTCCGAACAGTGACAAATATCACACTCTCTCGCAGCGGCTCATCACCCAATTTAGCGACTCGGAGACTCAAAAAATTAAGAAACTGCTTACTGACTTTCAGCTAGATGAGAAGCCCAGCCACCTGTTGCGAAAAATGAAAGAGCTGTCTGATGGCCAACTCCAGGATGACTTTCTGCAAAGTTTGTGGCTTCAAAGAATGCCACCACATATCCAGACTGTTTTGTCTGCATCCTCAGAGCCTTTGGATAAACTGGCTATCATCGCTGATAAGGTTTCTGAGGTTGTTGGTGCGTCCTCGACTATCTGTGCTGCCACAACTGTTCCTCCACCATCCCAGTCATCTTCATGCAGTGTTCAGCCAACCATGGACTCTCTCGTCAGGCAGATCCAAGAGCTGTCTCTACAAGTTGCTGAACTGACAAGAGAGCGCAATTCCTCCTCGCCACCAACGATATAGTTCTGACCGCCGGAGATCACATTCACGCTCTAGGAGTGTCAATAGAGGAAGTGGCATCTGCTACTATCATCGCCGTTATAAAGAGCAAGGCAAGTGTGTTTCACCTTGTGCATTTGTGCAAAAAAACGAGTAAGCTCTGTCATAGCTGGAATGGCAGAGCCCTCCGAAACATACCAGCCGGTTATTTTTATTAGACCGCAAGTCTGGCCAGAAATTCCTCATAGACTCTGGAAGTGAAATCTGTGTCATCCCACCTTCTCCAACTATGAATAAATCACCTCAGTCTAACTTCTCCTTATTTGCTGCTAATAATACCAAAATTCCAGCCTATGGTATGGTCCGTAAAGAACTGAACCTGGGTCTGAGGCGACCTTTTATCTGGACTTTCATAATTGCTGATGTATCATCTCCTATAATTGGTGCTGATTTTCTAAAGCACTTCAACCTTTTAATCGACCTTAAGAAAAAAGGTTGGTGGATGTGGAAACTTCTCTTTTCACTTCTTGTGTTTTTTCAAATATTGTACAGCCCTCAATCCTCACTGTAGATGCAAACATTAGTTTTAAAAACATCTTATCGGAATATCCAGACCTCAGCAACCCTTCTTTAATTTCCAAATCAGCATAACATGGCACAGTCCACCATATTATTACTACTGGCCCACCAGTCACTGCCAGGCCTAGAAGGCTACACCCTAAACTGTATGATGCACTGAAGGTGAAGAAATTTGAATTCTTGCTCAAGGCATTATTAGACCTTCCAAAAGAGTCCCTGGAGTTCTCCTCTTCATGTTGTGCCCAAATCTGGACTCTACAGTTAGACCTGTTGGGGATTACAGGCAGCTGAATTCTGTTACTGAGTTCGACAGCTACCCCATGCCTTATTTGAATGACTTTGCTCATGCACTACATGGCAAGAAGATATTTTCCAAAATAGACATTTTTAAGGCATCCCACCAAATCCCTATAGCTGAGTGTGATATTCCTAAGACAGCTGTGCAACAACTCCATGGGGTCTTTACGAATATACCCATTTGTGTTTTGGCCTTGTGAATGCACCACAAACCTTTATGATTCATGCATGAAGTACTAAGAGGACTTCCTTTTGTTTTGTCTACTTGGATGATATTTTGTGTTACTCAGAAAATGCTGGAGGAGCATCGTTCTCACTTAAGAACTATATTCCAAAGACTGAGCTCATATGGTTTAAAACTAAATATCTCTAAATGTGTATTTGGTGTGACTGAACTCATTTTCCTTGGCCACGTTATCACTCCTGATGGCATTAAGCCATTGCCTGACAAAGTTCAAACAGTTCTTGATTACAAACAACCAGAGACTGTTGGCTCTCTGAGAAAATTTTAGGACTGTTAAATTTTTATAGACGTTTCTTGCCCAAAGCAGCTGAACAACAGTATCTTTTAAGTGAATTTTTAAAAAGGTTCTAAAGGTAAGAAGGACTCAAAGCCTTTAAACTGGTCTTCTGAGGCAATTACAGCATTTCAGAGTGTAAACAAGCTCTTTGCTGATGCTGCACTTTGCTCATCCTTCACCTTCTGCCCCGCTTGCTCTTCATGGACGCCTCTGATTATGCCATAGGAGGTGCACTTCACCAAGTTGTGGACTCTGAGCTACAGCCATTGGCTTTCTTTTTCCAGAAAACTTACTTCATCTGAAAAGTCTTACAGTGCCTACGACCGTGAACTCCTTGCTATCTACTCGGCTATCCGACACTTTCGGTATATGCTGGAAGCTAGAGATTTCACAGTGTTTACTGACCACAAGCTCCTCACTTATGCTTTTAGGCAAAAAGTGACAAGTGTTCTCCACGGCAGATCCCGTCAGCTGGATTTCATCTCTCAGTTCACCACAAATATTGTACACATTCCAGGATCTGACAATATTGCTGCTGATGTTCTCTCTCGTGTTTCTGCAATCACCTTCCCAAGTCAAATTGACTATGACTGTATTGCTGAGACACAACAGACTGATCAGGAGCTTCACACCCTAATAGCATCTGGAGCTTCCTTGGAACTCAAAAAGGTAACTTTTCCCAATTCGTCTACTGAAATTAAGTGTGATCTATCAACGGGCACAGCCAGACCCTACATCCCAAAACAGCATCGCCAAGATGTTTTCTCTGCTATGCATAATTTATCCCATCCTGCATACGTCGATCAGTGCATTTGATGAAGCAGCGTTTTGTTTGGCCATCAATCTCATCAGATGTAGCTAAGTGGGCAAGACACTGCCTAGCTTGCCAAAAATCCAAAATTCATCGTCATACTAGATCACCTCTTTCATCATTTCAAGAACCTTCCCAACGTTTTGATCATGTTCATCTGGATCTCATTGGACCTCTACCTCCATCAAATGGCTACACCTATTGCCTGACAATGATTGGCCGTTTTTCGAAATGGCCAGAGGCCCAACCTCTCAAAGACATAACTGCTGAGACTGTGGCTGAGGCCTTCTTTTCCTCTTGGGTGTCTCGCTTTGGAACTCCTGCAATTCTCACAACCGACAGGGGCAGACAGTTTGAGTCCTCGCTCTTCAAAGCTCTTGGCAAACTACTTGGTGTTCAGAAGTGTCGTACAACTGGATACCACCCTCAAGCTAATGGGATGATCGAAGAATTGAACCGCCCATTGAAAAGTGCAATCAAATGCCATGCTACTGAGCGTTGGACAGAAGTACTCCCTATCATCTTACTTGGTCTACGAGCTTCTCTTAAAGAAGATATTCTGTGTACCCCAGCTGAATTAGTTTTTGGGACCACTATTCGACTGCCAGGGGAGATGTTTGACTCTTCCAAGCCAGATGATGATGTTTTGAATTCTGTTTCGAAACTCAAGTCTCACATGCAATCACTTCACCCTAAACCACCAAAACACCATGGCAAACGTCCAGTTTTTATCCATCCAGGACTGTTGGAAGCAACACATGTTTTTCTTCGCCGAGACATGTTACGTCGTCCACTTCAAAACCCTATGATGGCCCTTTCAAAGTCTTACAAAGGAAGGATAAAGTGTTTTTCCTTGACATCAATGATAAACGGGTATCTGTATCTATTGATAGATGCAAACCTGCCTTCTTTCTTAACACTGAGGACTTGCAACTACCTCAAACCAAGAATGAAACACCTGCTACTGTGGAACCTAATGCAACAGCTTCAACACCTGCTACTGTGGAATCTGATCCAACAGCTTCAACGCCTACCCAGCCATCTACACGTTCTGGTCGCAAAGTTCATCTTCCAACTAGGTATCGTTGACACTGGAAGGGGAGTATGCAGCGACCTTACAGCTCAACATAACGACTCCAAAACTGAACTGAATTGATCTGTTATTATTGTAGCGTGCCTGGTTCCATGTATTGTAGTTCTTGAAAGCTTACCTCTTAATTGCTCATTTAATCTTTAAAGTTAATAAATGTTTATTGTTATTTAATTCAACCGTGTTGTAGTGAAGAATGCCTAACCACGCAACGCGGCAGTATAACACATTTAGTGGTCTATATAAAATTCTCAGAAAAATTTTTGATGTCAACCACAAAATTGATCAAACATATATTCGCACAGAAGAGAAAACAAAAATAATACAAGTTTAAAAATTCAGAAAATAATGATCATCTGAAATTTTAAAACTGAGCCATGAACAAGTTACATATAGTTTATTTCTAAAGTATCACTGTGGTTTATAGTTAATTTTTTTTTTTTGCATTTTTCCTTGAGATAACTTCTGTTACTATTGAAGAAATGGCAGCATTTCAAGATTAATGGTCAAAGATTTTAACTTCACAACCATGGTCATATTAATGTCAAAAAGTCTCATCTCATATCACATATCTAATAAACTTAATTTGAATGCTTTTAATATATATATGTTACGAGCAAAGTATGAACTTTTGCATTCCATACAATGCTTAGGCATTATATATAATGCCGAAAACTAACTGGTAATGTATGAAATAATTCATATTTCACACCTAGCCTAGTGAGAAAATGGCGAAAGTATGAAATACATCTCCGATTCGTTTGGAATATTGCGTGGTGAAGCATGAGACGTTTAACACATACCTCAGGCTCTGAAATAAAAATTTATTAAGAAGAGTCAAAGCACTCAATTTTACTCAAAACTTTTTGAACAAAAGATTGGTTTTTTCCTGTGCCGCACGAAGCTGTCATATTGCAGAAGTAGTTATGGTCTATAGACATGAAACAACTATTTGACGACAATCTGCATAAAATTCAAGTTAATGGTGAAAAATAATAAAATTTTATTTAAAAAAAGGTTTTTTTTAGCTGAAACTACTTACTAGAAGTTAATAACTTTTGTACAAATATGACTACTAAAAAGGAACCCACAGCAACTATTGGTTGCAGAATAGCTACGACGTGATGTTTGTGGAAAATAAAAGTAAACTCATTTAAACATGCTAAAAAGAGTGAATAATACACAGCAGTGGTCTCCAAATACCAGCCTGTGGATCAAATGGTATGGGGCCACTTAGAGAACTTTAAATTACTTCTATTTTCTTTACTGGAGTGTATTTCTCTCATGTTTCTGTTTGACTGTCCACTTTACATTTAATGTAAAATCATTTTATATTCATTTTTGGTGAAACTGAATTTTATTCTGAAGCATATTTAAATACAACTAAATAAAAATTATTAAATCAAAACAATTAAAAACATAAACAATCAAAGTCCCATCTTCAGCGGGCCTGTGGCAAAATTATAAAACGTTGTCCAGTTCACAGGAATAAAACAGTTGTGGGAAGCACTTCTATACAGCATAATGTCACAGATTTTGAGTTATCTTATGTACTTCATGAAGGTATTTTGGCTGTTGAATATGGAAGAATTAATGAAAATGCACGTTTTTCCTAATGCGAATACATCAACACGTGTAATGTGTGGGAAATATGATGGTTTCTAACGACTCTGAACTTCTGAGGAAATTTTAAAGCATGTGTATACAAAATAACAATTATTTTTGTGCACTAAGAATTTGCTAAGAATTAAAGATACTCCTGAAGACAAATTTCCTTTCCGGTCAGTGGCAATTTGGCCAAGGATTCATCAAATGTGTATAAAATAAGTAAGCGAATATATAAGAATTGTATTTTTGTAAAATATGTAATAAAGAGTATTTTAAAATGTCATTCAAACTTACCATTTTGCTTAATATTAATTTATTTGCTATATGAATTTTTTTTCTTAATTATAAAGGCATAAATTTTGCTTGGTACAGCTTTCATTTTCATAAATGTATTTTGAATAACTTTGTTAATGGTACTCACATCTTTTCTTCAGAAAAATTTTTGTAATTTTTACATATGTATACCATTGATATAAAAACCTTAACATGAACTTTTTTCCTGATTTACCTAAACAGGTTTAATCATTTTATAGAATGCCTAGGCATTATATACAATGTCTAGGTAAAGTATGAAATATTTTTCATATTTTATACTTTGCCTAAAAACAAGTGGAATTATATACAATGTCTAGGAATTCTATAGAATGCTGCCATTTTATACTTAGCTGGTAACATATCTATATAATCTTGTAAATTTTTTGTACTATTTATTTTGCTAGTGTAAGTTAAGACTGTTATTTTGAAAAAAGAAGAGCTTTTGATTAACCATAATTTTAATGTAAATTAGGTGCGTAAAATTTCTTTTAAGGGAGAAGGGGTTAAAATACAACTAATCTTTTCTTTTCCCTCCAAATATTAAACTTTCCCTGAAAAATTAAAACTGCATTTGTCTAAGAACATAGAGAGAGAGTTCCTTTGTAAAATCAGAATTCATTTGTTTGTATGCTATTGAGTGAGGTAGAGGTTGCAATCTCATTTCCTTTTCCTAATTTAAATATCTTAGCACCCTATTAATTGGTCTTCTTTCCACTATCATAAATTGTTGTTGTATGGTGTTTTCAGTTTACTCCCAAAAGTAATTTTCATCCAAGTACATTTAAAATAAAAGATTTAGTTCAGAAGATTCTATAAAACTTTGTATATGCTGTAATTCGAGGGTGTCAAACTCAAATGCCGACTAGGGCCAAATAAACAAGGTTTAACTTAAGGAGGGCTGCAAAGAAAATCAATATTCATTATAAGTGTAAAACTATTTCAAATAATGTTATATAATAAATGTATAGAAAAGAACAGGAAAATCTTAACGTTTTCATCATGACACTTGACACATGCTCTCTGCTACAATCTTTCCAATACCAGGAAAAAAATTTTGATATTTTATTGTGTGATAATATACTGGCCGAGCCTCAAAAATACTTGTGGTGGGCTACAAATTTAACAACCTGCTGTAACTAATTAAGATGCAATACATTTAATAACATAAATGGGGATAAACATACACCATAATGGGGATAACATATACTAAACTATAATATAAAGCAGAAAAAATACAAAAATTTCACATAAAGATAATATTTAAAAAGCATAATGAATCAACAATTTTAAAAGGTACTTACTTATTATTATCACTGCCACAGAATTGGCATCACATGAATTGGGCCTTGATATCAAATGAACAAAAGTTTCTAACGCGTTTCATAAGTAAAAAAACAATGAGTCAGACTTTGGTGGAAAATGGAGAGACTTGTATGGTGCCAATTCGGCTGAGATGACGCTAATACGTACGTACCCTATAAAAGTTAATTTAAAATTACTAAAACACTTAAAATTCTATAGTTGAAGAAATATAACTGTCTTTAACTATAAACAATTAAAAATATGAAAATACTCAATTTTAATTCCTTACAACACACTACGGCCTTACTTAAGAAAAACAAATGACAAACATTTCACAAATTATCAATTAAAAAAAAAGCTTTAAATCTTGAAAGTTAAAAATATTTATAATAAATTATAATTAAAATAATAAATCCTATGCATTAACCAGTAATTCGGCAAGTATTTTTAATTTTAGTTGAAGTAGAATTTATATTCTGATTTCATTAAATACTCTTTTTATTAAAATATTATATGTTGCTTACATAAGAAATTACCTTCGTCACAACCTCAATAGATGTTGAAAATAACTTTCAGTGATTACCATGGTAATGGAAAATAAAAATATGATAAATATATTTAAAGTCAAGGCTAGGTAAAAAAGAAACTTGTACATAAAATTCATTTCACATTAAAAACAAATTCAGTAAATCATGAACACAAGTTATGGTAAAAATTAATTGATCGATTTTTGAGTGCTTAACATATTATTGCAATCTATTGGCGACATTATATGAAACGAATCACCTGGTTGCCAATTCAGCCTGTATGACACCTAGGCAATTGAGGTTGCCAAACTTGGTGAGTTATTAACAGAGTTGGGGATTGTTACGATAATACGCACAAGTACCAATTTTTGCAATAATAAAAGATAAAGTATTGTACCTTATGTTCCATGCATAAGCTTCAGATTCTGAGGTAACAATTTGATGTAATTTCCATCATTTTGCCATTGAATAATCAATTTCAAACTTTTCTTTTGCTAAATTCAACAAACAAACATTCTCAGTTCATTACTCTGTAAACTATTTTTTTTATTTATTTTAGAAAATAGGAAGCAAAAAATAATACAAGAATAATAATCATGAGAGCACAAAAAAAAGAGCTTTAATTTATTATTTAGATTGTGCATGTGGTTTGAAAATGTCAGGTACAACAGCCACATCTGAGGAATCAACTCTAAATTTGAGTAAAATACTTCATGAAAGTTACCAAAAGGTAATTAAACACAATAACCTCACAGGATGAGCTGATCCTTTTCAAAACTACAGCAAAGCTTATAAGTTTTAATTCAAATTTTCACAGCAAATAATGTGCTACACAGTAGACAATTTACAGCTCAAAAGGTACTGGGGTAAAAGTGGGAAGTACAGAAATGTAAATAGTAAAGGTTTAATATAGATATAACACATTTACGGACACAAATACAACAAAATATTTTGATTCATTTAATTATATATATTATTTATGCATATATATTTGCATGATCACTTAGCAGAAAAATATATTAAGTTAAAACTTCCTTTAATGCTTATTGCTCAAATTCGTTGAACCGTAAAATAGGATTTATTGTCCTGAGCTAAACTAAATAACTAACAAAAGGATCACTCTCATTAAAAATAAATTGCATTGAACTTTATTCACTCATCTTCTTACATTCCAAGGAAGTCGTTAAATAGAGCCTTTTTAGAAGAGAGGGGAAGGAAACGGGGGATGACATTCTGCAGGGATAGAGCCAAGCAATTTTCTCACCAATATCAGCACTTCCTGTGAATAGAATGCCATACTTTTTATTTTCTCCATGGACATAGACCCTGATGCACTATATAATCTGACTTCTTGTTGAAAGCATTTTGGAATAAAGAAAATAATATATAACTATCTTTTGAAACTGCAAATTTAAATACATGCTACAAATTTATTTTAAACAAAATTAAGTAATTGACATGGTCAACATTTTTTATAACAAAAAGTTCAATTATGTAATCGCAGTGGTAGGTAATATGATTACGAGCAGAAGGCACTCCCATTCTTATTTACTTAGTAAATTTTCAGTCATCCTACAAAACCTGATGCTCAAATGCCAAGTTTAAATGCATTACTAATAATTTATGAAGCTCCGAGTATGTAATGAAAAGGTATTGGATTTATTTAAATAATACAATTACTAATGACAGACATTTTGAATGGAAGCTGCTACTCCTTCTCATGGATTATATATACTACAAATTTTAATAATGTAGATAGAAGGAATAATGAATAAGTATTTCAAATAAAGCAAGAAGTATGATTTAGTGGATTCTTAAAAATGTAATTAGTACAAGTCAAAAGGGTAAGTAATTTGATAATGTTCAGAGAAGTAATTTGAAATGCCTATTTTCATATTAAGCTTATTCTACAAAATACAATGTTAAATTATAGTTTTAGACACATTGTGCTAATGAATATTTATTGATAGTATTTTTATTAAGTTGGTTATTTGTTTTGCTCAATCTGCTGATCATAAAGTTAAATAATTACATAATTATAAATATTCTTTTACTAACACACAATTCATTATGTCACCCATCCGGTATAGTGATTAGCAACGCTGACTGCTGTTCCGTAGGGTCTGGGTGTAAATCTCGTAGAAGACGTTTATGTTTGTAAATGAATAGTGCCTTTGCGGCATGGGGTACTATAAATAGCTGTTGAGCCGCAAGTCCTCTCATGTGGTTGGTGGAAGGCCCCTGACCACCCCCAAGTGTCCTGTCTCAAAATAGGAGTGCAAACAAGCCAGATCATACTGTTACCTGTATGTTGGTCAAAGCTAAGGTTAATGACAGGCATCACTTAGTCATGATGAATTTCATGGTCTTTGATCTGCTCTTTGCCAATCAGGTGGCATCAGTAAAAACAACTCAGTTCAATATATATTCATAAAGATACAAGTAGAATGATGGATTGACCGTTAGGCATGATTTTGCCCTCTGACAATAAGCCAAGTTTCTCTGATATTTTGGTTTAATATAAAGCAAAATTTTTAAAAACCTAATATTTTTATGACTAAACATAATGCTTTCTATGTGTAAAAATAAAAGCAAACTTCCAAAATTTACTAGAAATATTGTTTTTCTCATACTTGAAAGCTAGATCAGATTATGAACTAAACTCATTTTCAAACAGAAATTAATATATCCTACCATAGTATAATCATACAAGCTCTATCGATATTGTTTCCTACACTCCTCACTTAACTGTAACTGAGTGCGGGAGATTTTCCCGCTTTCCTACCCCAACGGAAACTTTTTGAAACTTTTGGAACGGGGACTTTTCTGAAAACTGAAACGCAACGGACAGACGCAAGGTCTTGTTCGCATCAATCCGCAGCACCTTCAAGGGTGTAATTTTCATTTAACCGCATTATTACCTTTTAGTGTAAACTTTAACTGTAAATATTTATTTTCTTGTAATATAAACGTAAGTGCTATCTCCATCTCTGGCTATTATTCGAACTCAACCAACGGCATCATTTGGAGGCACCGCCGAAATTCGTCAACGATTCAGAGAAACAAGAGATAAGTACTATTTTATATTTTCATTCAACGTTTGACTTTGGTTTCTCTTACTGATTCACTCCATCCATATTTCGTTTTATCAACAATGGATGGCGAAACGGCTACAGTGCTTCGCGGCAGAGCGAAAGCTGCACTTACAAGAACTATAAATTTCATTGATAAAAATGATCAAACACTTTTGACAAAAATGATATACGCAACAATTTAGAGAAACTTGAATTAACTTATACGAAATTTGAAAAAGCGGATGCTGCTTTACCTATCGAATCCTCTGAATTGGAAGAATTCGAAACAAAATATTACGAAACCAAAGCCAAGCTACAGAATATTTTAGAAAATTTATCTGTGAGAACATATGTATATAATGAAAATGTTACTTATGAAAAAAACCTTATATTAATAAATCGAAATTTAACAATAGTTTAAAATGTTCTTGTTGTAAAATGTGTGAATCATCTTGTTTTCAAATGTTCTAAATTTAAAGAAATGTCTGTTAAAGAGAGCGTATACAACTTGTTAATAAACAAAAATTATGTATGAACTGTTTATCTGATATAAGCACACTGAGTCACATTGTAATTCAACTTTTACTTGCCACTATTGTAAGAAAAAGCATCATTCGCTATTACATGATAATAATTTTAAAAATTTCGCAATGTCAGCAAATAAATCTCATCGTGCTGAAGGTCAAAACCAGACAGGAAATGATACTAATCAAAACAAAGAGAAGTTGCAGCTTCCGTGAACTCTATACAAACATGTTTTTCTTTATTACCAACTTTAAGCGTTAACATTAAAAATATTTTGGGGAGAACTGTCAAGTTCGAGTTATGGCGGACAGCGGAAGTGAATCAACATTCATTTCGGAAAAATGTTTAAAACTGCTAGGCCTGAAAAAGAAAAAAACGCTAGATTTCAAATTAAAGGATTGCTAGATTCTAAAATCACGATGACTAGGGTGTGTTGAAATAGATTTAGTATCGTTACATGACCCCAAGGTCAAACTACCAGTTAAAGCATATGCTTTGGAAAAACTAACTGCTCCGTTACCAACGGAAAAAAATAAATGAAACACATTTCTCTCATTTAAAAAATGCCTGCTTAGCGAATCCGAAATTTTTTATCCCAAACAATATCGATATGATTCTCGGATCTGACTACTTTTTTTCTATTTTGCTTCCTGGGCAAATTACTTGCTCTCAAAGTAATTTAATCGCTCAAAATTCCATTTTTGGTTTCCTAATTTCAGGCAAATTAACTGAGTCTTTAAACTCAAATTCAATGCTAAATCTTCACATTAATGGTACAAATATTGACAATCAATTAAAGCAATTTTGGGAATTAGAAGAAATTCCTAACGTAAAAGATAAATTATTAACTTCTGAAGAGCAATTTGTGGAAACACATTTTCAAAATACTTATGCATGTAATTCCGATGGACGCTTTGTTGTAAAACTCCCATTTTATAAATCAAATTCAGAATTGGGAGACTCAAAACCCGCAGCAATTTCTCGCTTATTAGCAATGGAGCGGAAATTTAAAAATAACCCAGATTTTGAAAAACAATACAAAGAATTCATGAATGAATACGAATCGCTAGGTCACATGAGCTTAGTAAATTCCAGATCCCATACTTCCAAAGATCAGAATTTTTTACCGCATCACGCCGTTATCAAACCATCCAGTACTACAACAAAGTTAAGAGTAGTTTTTGACGCATCTCTATCTCTCTCTCTCTCTTGCAAAACTACAAATGGTACGTCATTAAATTCTCTGCTCAGCGGACATTGAAAAAATTTACCGTCAAATTTTAGTAGCTGATGAAGATCAGAAATACCAACAAATTCTGTGGAGAAATAACTCTAATGAAAACATTCGCACATACAAGCTAAAAACTGTCACCTACGGTTTAGCCTCAGCTTCCTTTTTGGCCACTAGGTGTATTAAGCAAATCGCTCTCGATGATAAAGATAATCCCAACCTCTCCCGAGTTTTACAGGAAGATATTTATATGGATGATTTACTATCAGGAGCAGATACGCCAAATAACGCAATCTCCATTTGCAAGGACATTGCTCATGTTTTGAGTACTCGCGGATTTCATTTAAGAAAATGGAATTCTAATTCCACCGAATTTCTCGCTCAATTTTCAGAACATATTTCTCATGATACTCGAGTTGAAATTTCCAAAGATTCTAATGAAAGTTCCAAAGTATTAAGCTTACTTTGGAATTCATCCAATGACACTTTTGGTTTCCAACCATCGCTTGAACTTACACCACCACTCACAAAGAGACGTATTTTATCTGAATCTTCCAAAATTTTCGATCCTTTAGGACTTCTTTCACCTTGTACAGTATTCATGAAGATTTTTTATCAAAAACTTTGGCTTACAAAAACAGATTGGGATTCTCCCATTCCACAACAATTAACAGAGGATTGGCTTAAGTTTCAAAAGGCCTTTAATGCCATCAACTACCTTACTGTTCCCAGATGGGTCGTCCTTACAGCAGACAACACAGTAGAATTGCATGGTTTTGCAGATGCTTCTTCATTAGCTTATGCTGCTGCAATCTACTGTCGGCAGAAACACAACGGCAAAATAAAGGTTCAACTACTTGTATCAAAAACTAAAGTAGCCCCTGTCAAACAAGTTTCCATTCCTCGATTGGAGTTGTGCGCTGCACATTTACTATCCAAACTATTTAAATCGGTCTTACGGACATTAAAATATTATACCTTTGATGTATTCGCTTGGACGGATTCTAAAATAGTTCTCTCCTGGCTGTCTGGTCACCCTCGCAAATGGAAAACTTTCGTAGCAAATAGAACATCTGAAATTATGGAAGTTCTACCTACAAAGCATTGGAGACATGTGGCTTCTAAGGAAAATCCCGCAGATATTGCATCCCGAGGTATTGATCCTAAATGCTTACCTGATTGCACGTTATGGTGGCAAGGACCACCCTGGCTAAGGCTAGAAACTTCTAGTTGGCCCAAGGCTGAATCCAGTTGCGATGAGGCTTCGGATGAGGAAAAAGCGGAACAAAAATCAGTCTCCATCTTCAATCTGTTTACTCACACATCAAATGATGTAATTCATGGTTTATTCGAACATTACTCTTCACTCACCAAAATAATTCGCATTTTGCTTATTGCCAAAGATTTATTAAAAACTGTAAAAGATAGCATCTCAAGGATCATCGATCAGTTCAGCCCCATATTAATACTACTTCACTTACCTTTTCGGAAATCAAAACCGCTGAAGAAACCATCATTCGTTGGGTTCAAGGTTTTTACTTTCAGGAAGAAATACGAAGCATTAAAAAACAGATTTCTCTGCCACCCAAAGTCCATTACGTTCCCTCCACCCATTCACTTAGATAGGCATGGTTTAGTACGGGTGGGAGGGAGATTGCAAAGTTCCCAGCTTCGTTTCAATTCCAAGCATCCTATCATACTTCCTTCTCAGCACAGTATTAGTGAACTCCTTATCAAGGAACAACACATCCCGCTCATTTACATGCTGGGCCGACTTTGTTAGCTCACGTTCTTCGAAACAGTCCCATTGGATCGTAGGAAGTAGAAAATTAATTAACAGATGTATTAGAAAATGCTTAAAGTGTAACAAATTCAAAACATCCACCACAACACCACAGCTGATGGGCAATTTGCAAAACACCGTGTCACACTGGAGACCTTTCTTCAGTTGCCGGTATTGATTATGCTGGTCCTGTACTGATTAAATGCAACAAAGGTCGAGGGACTAAATCTACAAGGGTTACATTGCTTATATGTTTCCTACACTTCTCACTTAACTGTAACTGAGTGCGCCAGACTTTCCACTCCTCACTTAACTGTAACTGAGTGCGGGAGATTTTCCCGCTTTCCTACCCCAACGGAAACTTTTTGGAACCGGTACGGGGACATTCTGTAAACTGAAACGCAACGGACGGACGCAAGGTCTTGTTCGCATCAATCCGCAGCACCTTCAAGGGTGTAATTTTCATTTAACCGCATTATTACCTTTTAGTGTAAACTTTAACTGTAAATATTTATTTTCTTGTAATATAAATTTAAGTACTATCTCCATCTCTGGCTATTATTCGAACTCAACCAACGGCATCATTTGGAGGCACCGACGACATTCGTCAACGATTCAGAGAAACAAGAGATAAGTACTATTTTATATTTTCATTCAACGTTTGACTTTGGTTTCTCTTACTGATTCATTCCATCCATATTTCGTTTTATCAATTAATGGATGCCGAAACGGCTACAGTGCTTCGCGGCAGAGCGAAGGCTGCACTTCACAAGAATTATAAATTTCATTGATAAAAATGATCAAACTTTTGACAAAAATGATATACGCAACAAGTTAGAGAAACTTGGAATTAATCCTATACGGAATTTGATACGCGGATGCTGCTGCACCATCGAACTCCTC
>BMAU01002286.1:0-21631 GCA_019973935.1 Trichonephila clavipes
CAAAGATAAAAAAATTTAAAATGTATGTTTCCAACATATTTACTTAAATAAGAAATAACAAAGTGAAATATAAATGATTCCTTCATTATAGTTAAATAAAAATTGTAATGCGAATTAACTCTTTCACGACTCTTCTTTCATATCGCAAAACCAGGGGTATAATGCATGACACGATTCTGAGCATTCAGTTGTTAAACAATTTTTTGCGGAGTCGAAATATTTTTCATATTAGGAAAGATTTTTTTTTACTTTGATATGCCGAATCACATAAGTGGAAAGCAGAGTACATGCAATTTTCTTTTTCAACAATTAAATCTAGCAATAACACTCAATTATTTACAAAATAGCTGTAAATTTATCCTTAGAATTATCTTTCAGATTATTTTGTAGTTCCATAAATGTCCATAACTCAGAAGATGTTTGTCAAATAAGGTCTATTATCAACTTCCATCCACTCAAGGATTGACAAATTTGTAGAGTAGTGCTGAGTGCCACTAAGAATTGTACCACGTGCCACAGGTCCATAGATTGCCGACACGTTTTAAATGTTCTTATTAACTAACCATCTCCTATTCAAACACAATTTATATGATAAAAAGGGTTTTCATTCATTTTTGTATGGAAATTTATTAGATTCAACCATAAGTAATTTTGTGTTTCAAATAAATTACGTTGTTTCGGGGATCCCCTTAGAGCAAAATGAAGAGAATTTGACATAATTATAGTAAGTTTCTTTAAAAGGGGAAACGTTCACTTTCAAAATACACTGCGTAAAGTGGTTTTAGGTGTACGAAGTTATATTCACTATTATTCCTAAAATAAATTTTGATATTTTGGTTTTTCGTTAAGTTTTGAAGTTATTTCTTCAAATATACTTCTCCATTACATTTCTTTCAAACTTGCTATTTTCTTTTGCGGCCACGGTAGCCTGATGGTCGTGGTTATGAACTCGTGTCCAGTGTTCGAGCCCTGGTACCACAAAAGTTGAGCGTTGAAGAGGAGCTGATGCACGTTAAACACGTCTAGGTCAAAAGTCCTCACGTTGGTGTGATGTGGAAGTTTGGAAGGGGAGTTATCAGCTCAGGTATCATCCTCGTCACTTAACCGCGGTTCAAAATTACGTAGTCGCTCGTCAGTAGCCACCGTGTTGACTTAGAATGCAATATAAACCCTTGACGTGTGCACTTGATTTAATTCGAGTACGCTAAACAGTTCCAAATATGCACATTAGATATAATTCAAACGAGGTCGCATTTTATGCTGCTTTAATTTTCTCACTCAAATATCAGCGAGCGCCGTCTGCACTCGAGATATTTGACTGTTGTTTCTTATATTTACGATTTAGTCGTTAAACATCAAAAACTCGTTTTCAATGTAAAGACTGTAATGTTGAACTGTGTGCAGTGCCGTGTTTCGAAAAATATCACACTGTGACATTTCTGTAAACGACATGTATGTGTCTTTCTCATACTTCTTTGATATTTTTTGCTATTTATACCTGTTAAAATTATTTTTTATAAAAGGTTTTTTGTAACTAATTGTAAATTGAATAAAACCTTTTTTTACAATTATATGTATTTGAGGATGAAATCTGATTTACTTTATTCAGGAAATTTTTAGTAAATTTCATTTTCTTAGCCAACTTATTTCTTTTAAAACATGCATATTTGTGTATTATATAATTAAATTTCTAACTATCTAAAATTATGTCTGGCTTTTTTCTTCATTAAAATCTTTCAGGATTTTACAAATTATCTTGCCATTATTCATTATATACTTAATAAGGAAAAATATATCTAAATATAAATAATTTCTGTCCTAATAAACATATAATTGTTTTTAGCTACAGTTTGGAAAATGCATTGAAATTTGTATCGGGACAGGATTTTAACATATTATGAATGTGTTTTTTACTGCCACTATGTTATGTTATATATATATATATATATCTTTCATTCTTTTTACAATATGAGTAGAAGTCGTAAACAGTTTGTCACAGTAAAATTAATTTTTTTTATATTCAATATATACTATTATATTGATTCTGAAAATAATAGGTTAGTTTGACAAGCCATTATTTCCCAATTTTAAAGCATTGAACAGTTTTGAAATTTTTTAAACTTTTCTAAAATGTTAAATTATTAAAAATATTTAATTATTGTGATTAATATTTCTTAGATTATTGGAAACAAAAAGTATAAAATTTAAAATATATATCTTTGTTGAATTTTAATAATTATTTTTATGGCTAAACCTGGAAAAACCCAACTTTTTTTTAAATATTAACATTAAGATATTTTTAAAAAATAACTAGAGCTCTCAGACCTAAATCCATATGAACTGTTATAGAACATATGTAAGGGAACATTTACAAGATATTTCAAGACTCTATCTTGAACAGGAAAAACGCCTTAGGGATTAGAAAACACTCTCATCTTCAAAATTAAAAATCTGAGAAAACATATTTAAAATTTGTAATGGCATAAAAAAAATTCATTGCCTGTAAAGCTTTAATTTTTCAATCTGTTACTATCCAACTTATGCTCTACATGAAAATTCTACTTGAAATAAATATGACTGAAATATCTTTTTTAATTCAAAATATTCTAAGACATAACATTGATAACAACTGTTAATTTGATTAATTATTCACTTTTATCAGAACCTTATATATTCACAAGAGTTTTAAATGCAAAATATTTATATAGAAATTAGTAGTTATACAAACGTAATCCAGAAATCACCAAGTTTGTAAACAATATCTATTTTTTTCTCAGTTCCCCATCGTGGCAGTTAAGCAAGTTTAAGTTTTTGTTGCATGACTTTAAAATACTGCAGTGTAGTACTACAATAGATTTATTATAATATAGTTTGTGGTACATCAGGGAAATATTTAGTTCATTCTGCAACATTTGTATTCTGTAGTCTAATTGTAATATTACCTGAAAAAGCTGCATTTTAGATTTACCATTTTCAGTCATATTCCATCCCTTTCAAGTATTATTTATCACAGTAGCCTGCGTACATTTTGGTCATGGCATTTTTCAAAAGGAAAAAAAAATAATGAAAACAAAGTAAAGAGCTTTTAAATTATATAAACTATGTATCAAAAAATATATTGGTCTTTAAATCAATCTTAATTAAGTAAATGTGAGAAAACTCAAAAACTTAAAAACATGAGCAAACAGAAATGATTTTAGAAACTAAAATTGTAGTTAATTGCCGTTTTACACGAAATATTGGATTGTGTTAAAAATATTTTTAATTAATTCAATCTAGGAATGCAAAAATGCTTTAAAATGAAACCGAATTTAAAATCAAAACTCAGAAAATTAAAATTTCTTAAAACCTAATTGGTTTTTAGATCAGAAATTGAGCAAGTTTATATTTGCAATAATTTGAAATATATATTTGCAATAAATTGGGTGAACTCTCTGTTGGCCGTGAAGAGTAAAAAATGTCCATTTTACAATCCTCGCCCTAGGCCACAGCTGTGAATGAGAAACCTCCCGTTTCGAAGAACACAGAGACCGAAAAGCAATAAAATCCTTCCCTGCAAAACCAATCGGCACCTCCTACGGCGTTAACAGGGGAAAGCACTAAACAGCCATTCGTTTTTGAAGCAGTTCGCGAAATTTATCGGAGCATTTTCGGAGTAGCTAGCTTGGAAAAGTAAAACGCTTTCGAAGGGAAATTCAATTAGCGGGTCGTCCAGTCAGATGGTTAAAACTAAATGCTTTTACGCCTGTAAAAAATTTTAAAAAACTCAACTTAAAACCTACATATTTTGTTTTGTTTCGTTTCTTTGTATTTAATAATAAAATTAAAACATGTGATGATTTTTTGCAATTTTTTCAAAAAAATGTGTAAAGGAAGCGGTTAAAGGGTTCAGGAGAAGGAGAGATTTATGGTTCTAAATAATGAGACAGGGGAAAAGTTTCTACTGTTTATCAAAAAATATATATACAGTCGAACCTCCATATAACGAACCTCTATATAGCCAATTTTTCTGCGCGCATTTCAGGATTTTCTTCATAAAATAAACTTCCTATAGTGAAGTGCATTTTCTATACAACAAACTTTTTTTCTTGTGATTGGATTTTTTTCTCTTTATTTTTAAAGTAGTTCCGGACATTTTAAGTTATTCTCTCTTAACACATTTTATGGTTCTCATAAATCTTGAACTGCTTTTTTTGTTTAGCGCGCCGAGAGCAATAGATTTCTGGGAGTTTCATCCAAGAAGTACTACTTTTCACTAGAAACATCTTCGATGTCCTCTTTCACCCTCAGTGGAATTGCATCGTGTCTCCGTGTCCTTGAACTAATTTCCGTTCATTTGTAGTGTTGATCAGTCGTACTGGTAACTTCGTTTCTGATAGTTCGTAAGTGCTTGAGCATGAATTTTTTTAATTTTTCAGGAAGTAGATAAAGGCGTCAAAAGAGGACATGGCTTTAACATTTGGTTTTCCTCCAAACAGCTTATCAACTATTATAAGAAATCGAGATAAGCTTCGAAATTATGATTCATTGAATTCTTGTTCAAAACGTAGAAGAACTTGTGTGCATGAAGATTTCGACGAGGCAGTTATGAAGTGGATACATACAATGCAAGATAAAAATGTTCTGATCTCTGAGCCTTTCGTAATAGAGAAAGCTTTTCCATTTGTTAAGGTATTGGGATAAGACCAACTTCTACTTAGCAATGGATGACTAGAAACATTTAAGAAAAGACACGGAAAATTGAGCCTGAAGGGATTTTTGGTGCATTTCAAAGATATGAAACGTATTATGAAACAAAGTATTTTTTCAAATAAAAAAACTCAAACAAAATTAACATGTTTTATGCATAATTAAATTTAAGTACGCATGTGGTGATGTAAGTTTAAAAAGTCTTGTTATAAAATAATGTATGCTTAAAATTACTTGTATGCTTTAAATTAGAAAATGTCCTAAAAGCTCATTAATTTTAAAATAAAATTATTTTCTTTTTGTAAATACAGTGTATATTCCTCAACATTCTTTTTTCTCTTTTTCTTTCTATTTTTTTCGATGGGTAAGATATGCTGCAACGTAAGTTAATAACAAACAAGTATAAATTATCTAAAAAAAATTTTAATGTACCATCTATATATATAAAGGAGAAAAGCGATTCACTCACTGACTGACTGACTAATCCACGATATCTCCAGAACTATTAAACCTATATATTTGAAATTTGGTAGGTAGGTTCCCTTCATGGAGTAGACATCAGCTAAGAACGGATTTTGCAAAGATCTAATCCCAAGGGGCGTTACGGGGGCTTAAGGGGCGTTATAGATAATTATTTCCATTATTAATTTATTCGATGTACAGTCTTGAAACTTGGTACACAGATTTCTTTCATAAAGTAGAGATACCTTACATAATGATTTTTACGAAAATTGACCTCCAAGGGGCGTTATGCATAATTATTTCCATTTTTAAACTATTAGAAGTACAGTTTTGAAATTTGATAAGCGGATTCCTTTCATAGAGTACAGATCCACTAAAAAATGGGTTTTGTGAAAATCGACCCCAAGTTTGCGGAGAATTAAGCAGCGTTATAGGCAATTAACTCCTTTTTTAAACTATTAGACGTAAAATCTTGAAATTGAGTAAGCAGATTCCATTCATTAAGTAGAGATCTGCTATAAGATGGGTTTTGTGAAAATAGCTTCCTAAGTGGCGTTGCGGGGGCTTAAGGGGCGTTATTGATAAATATTTCCATTTCTAAACTATTAGACGTACAGTCTTAAAATTTGGTAAGCGGATTCCTTTCGTGGTGCATCTACGTGTTCCTAAAAATAAATTCTTTAAATACACAAAAGAAATTTAAGATTATATTTTTTTCAACAGTATTAAATTGTTTTCATTTGTAAAAAAGAGGAAATGCTCTTGAATTTTAGAATACTTGATAGTAAAGTACAAACAATAAGCTGGTATCAAAGACAAAATATGATGACTACAAACATTTTTAATTTGCCGAGGAGCTTCATGTATCTCGGTAAACTTGTTTACATAACAGGATTATATTCTTCTTCTTTGTACTGAATTGTTTCTTTTGCGAGTAATGACAAAATACTGGGCTTCTTAATTTTTTTTTCGACTTTTGTACAAAAAGAGTTATATTCTTAGCCTTTGGATAATCCTTACTTTTTATTTAAAATTTCAAAAGAATTGCATAATGCCTAAATTCTAAGATTACTGCTCTGATTTTTGTGCGATGATGAACTGATTTTGTGCGTAAGGTAGAGCCAAAACATTCTTACGAAGACAACTCCTTCGATCAACATTCAAAACAATTACAAAAACATTTCCTTCTCAGCGCACTGACTCCACAATCGAGTTGCAGATAACTAAGACAACAATTTTTCTTTACTTTTTTCAAAACGAAGAAAGACTTTAGCTTCAAATATCCCCCTCCTCTTCGTTTCAAAAGTCCTCTAAAGTGACCGGGTAAGTAGAAGAGGGCCTTTTTAGAGGGCTTTGTCGGCATAGTTTCTATTTATCCTATGTCCGACAATTTAACAGAAAAGGAAATGCTCTTTCCAAAGATTTATTACGGCAATAAGAGGGAGAATAGTTTTCCGGCTACTTGAAAGTAACCTTAGAAGATTTACAAGAATGCAGATGTGCATTTCTAGGTTTTCTTACACCAAACAGGCATATGATAATCAACAAGGACCAAAAACAGAAGAATCAACAATAATCACCGGGGAGAAGAATTTTTTGTTGATATAAAATATTTTACGACTTGCTTTTCATATTCATTTACAAGAACCATCTTATTCTGTATTCAGAGTTTCAAACGTTCAAAAGTCTTAGAGCGCCCCCTGTAACGTAGCCACTCCCAGCAGCGGTCGAAATCTTTAGTGGAACCAGACACCCACACGTGAATCTTGCAGCTGCAGCGCAACCCCTTTTTGACCCCCGAGGAATCAAACACCGTCGACCGGAAGATGAGAGAGGAGAGATGCTTTGAACTTATACGGGAGCGGTGGCCAACGAATCCTCCTCTCACAAAAATATTGGACTCTAACAATCTTTAATTAAGTTTAATAACTTTAATGTATCATTCAGTAAATAATATTCAATAGTTGTGACGTAAATAAATTCCATATTTAAATTAACCAATACGCTACCGTTATTCCTTCAAACGTTACACCCCGAACACTCATTTCTTTGTATTATTGTACATAAAATGCGTGACTCACAAATAAATAGGCGAAAAAAAAAGAGAACGAACATATTTTAGTTTAAATGTAACTATCTGTTAGACTACGTTCTGATTGTATTTATTTTTTCAAATATTTTGGATTGGATAATTTTTTTATAAAAAAAAATATCCAATACTGTAGAACTTTCTAAGTTTGAAAGTCCCCATTTTCCTTTTCTTAGAGAAACTTGTGTTTGGAAATCGCGTGTGATAATTACTACTGATTTCAGTTCAAAACATTTCTTTTCCTTTTAAAGGAGACATTTCCCACGAATTCAAACCACATTCCACCAAGCTTTCTTTTTCAGTATTATTAAGAATACAGAGTGGACAGTAAAAAAAAATTTTAATTTTTTACAAACATGCCCCAAATTTTTACTGGCTGTATGTAACTTAGAACTAAAACCATATAAAAAATTTGGTGAGAAAAAAATGATTAGTTTTTAAGAAATTTAAAATTAAAAAAATTTTTAACGAAAATTTAAAAATTTCAAAACGTTCCATGCGTTTTGATTTTTTTTAAAATTTCATATTTTCACCTTATTTAACTTCTTTAAGCAATTCTTTACAAATGTATGCATACAATGTAATGTTTTATATGATAATTTACAAAATATGGGTAAACGCAAATTTTTATATAAAAATTTCAAGAATTTTAATGATTTCCTACATAAAAAACTTTAATTTCTTCTTTCACCCTATCACTATTACTACAATGCATCCAAGAATTTATAAGTATGCATTAGATGAATACTTTTGGAAAGTTTTGTTATAATTCGACAAAAATTGCAACGCATGGAACATTTTGAGTTTTGGTTTCGAGGCAAATTTTTGATTCTGAGAAAAACAATTTTTTTTATTTTAAAGGAAATTAACTTATTTTTTTTAAAAAAAATTAAAGATATAAATATGAATTTGAAATTGAAAAACACTAATATCATACAAATATAAGATAGATGCAGAATATATATACATAAGGTTCTGCAATATTTATTGTAACAGTCACATTGACACGTGGTATATACAGTGATAAACATTTAAGTAAGCTAGAACTTTCTTATAATATCTGAAGTAAATTAGCAGAATGTATTTCATTGTTTTATCTCAACCAGATAGTATATTATATATTTCATTAATCATGATGAGTAAAAATAAAGTATTTCAAAGGGATTGAATTACAAAAATTCAATGCTTTCGAGGAAGGTTTCATTTTTTAGAACAACAGCTATTATTATTCTAAAGGAAAAAACTTTGTTTTTTTAAAAACAATTAAAGACATTCATATAAATTTGAAAATCACTAATATCACAAAGATAAGATAAACATAGAATATATGTATAAGATTCTGCAATATTTATTGTAACAGTCACGTTGACATGTAATATATATAGTGATAAAAATTGAAATAAGCAAGAACATTCCAATAAAATCTAAAGTAAATTAACAGAATGTATTTCATTATTATTTCATCAACCAGATAATGTATTATATATTTCATTAATCACAATGAGTAAAAATAAAGTATTTCAATACAATTAAATTACAAAAATTCAAAAAAATAACAAATCTAATTGCACAAAACAAGAAAACTGTTTGCTAAGTCTGATAAAAAAATTTAAAAAGCACCAGCACTATAGGCTGCATTGATCGTTTATCTTGTCTTTCTGCAATAGTAAAAGAAAAACAATCATTTAGACATGAGTCTTCTTTCGCTTCAAGAGATTTTACATAGCCCAAATTGTGCTTTCCGATGGCATCCGTTACTGCTATTTCCAGCCTCCTTTTGGAGACGAATACCTCTTTTGGGCATTTTTGCCAAATGCAGCTATGCAGACTTTCATTCGAATTTTGCGTCTTGCCTGCTACGCATCTTTCAAGAATGGTGTCTGAAGCTAAACGTTGATAAACAGGCATAATTTTCTCCACTACTTGTGGCGACAAGTAAGTTTTCATGGAACTGTGTGACCCTGGGGTCTCACCTTTGGCTATAGCTCTTTTATAGAAACACCATGATGATTCCCCTTCAGGACACTTATCATGCATAGGCTTTTTGTCAGTTGACGAGCAATGCATCAGGCTGGCATATATAGCAGTTTTCATTTTATCGGTATCAGGGACATTATCTTTTATTGCCTTTCTATAGTAATTTTGCAACTTTGTGATGTTTTTATCTGTAAGGCTTCCCTGCTTACGCCCACCAAGAGTCACTTTTTTCACCTTCCATTCTTTCACTTTGTTACGTAACGATGTGCCTAGCCTCTTTGCAATATGATTCAGGCACTCTTCCTTTTCGATTTTTATATCAGAACCATATATTTTATTGTCCGACAAAAATTGAAAAGTTTTTGAGTCACCATCACTCAGCATGGAAACGAATCTCATTTGGCAATCACTAACTAATCGCCTCCACAAAATTAGTGCAGCGTGCATCTCCATGGCTCCAGAAGCTCCATCGAAATTTTTGTCACACTCATCCGCATGTCCTTTTTGCCATACGTGGAACTCCGCCCTATCGACTCCCATATCTCGACCAGCAACTACACAATTATGACAGTATTTCGACAATACTTCAAAGTCAAGGACAAGTCCACTAAGGATATCAATGATTATTTCTAATCCTATATAGGTTAGATTATGTCCTCGCTTTTTCCAAGTACCTTCATATGATACACTCACATCAATTATTTCCTGATTTTTTAGAGAAGCATCAACTTTTACGTGAGCTTCTCTAGCAGCTTGACGTGACATTTCGAGCATTTTTTCTTCACCTCTTTGTTTTTCATGGATAAGTTGTGCATGCATTTTGCAAATGTTTTTCGGTCCATTGTTGGCATGTTGAGCACAGATGAAAACGTTTCCAAAGCAGCATGCCCTCTGCCTATGGATAGGAAGGCACTCACCAGTTTGCTGTTTATATCATGTGAATTTTTGGCCTCTTTTTGGAAACTTGAAAAAACACTTCCATAGCTTTCATGACATGATTCGCATAAAAGTTCCATCTTTGTAGAATACCCCATGGTACGGTGTTGTTTTATAACAAGGGTACAGTTTGTACAATATTTACAAGGAACTTTCTGCAATAATTCAGAAAACACAGCCTTGTGGGTGAAAATATAGCTTGCCTCAGGTTGGGAAGATGTACTCGGCTCAGACAATGTATCTCTCTGCAATACCATACTATTACCGTTTTTTTCATCAACAGTTTTAGAAGATTTCTGCCATCGCTTCTTGCTATTTTCAGCCAATATCTTTCTCCTTTTGGTAGGACGACCTTTAGGTTTTCTATATCTCGATGATATAAGATCCATTATAAAAATTTTAAATAACAAAAGCAATTTAAAATGAACTTTAGTTCTGAAAAGAACTTTTTGTTTTGGTAAAATCAATATAAAGTTTGAATAAAATTGAACGAAAAATGCAAACGCAAGTTCGAACGAATTGTAAACAAATAATGCCTATTTAGGTCTCAGATACAGTTAAAACAAATTGTTGCCATCCAGACCTTGATAAATTAACATTTAAAAATAAAAATTAGAGAGGCTATGCCTACAGTAGATAAAATTCATACTGTCAAAGTACATGACAGCTTTGTCAGCATGACATCAGAATGTAAACAAAGGGGCGTGGTCATGGATGACTGAATCGGAACTACCCCATAACTCAGTAAAAAATGCATGAAACCAAAAAAAATTTTTTGCGTTTGATAGAGAAGCTAATATAATATTAAAATAAGCCAGAAAATTTTTTTTCGATGCTTTAGTCAATTTTTCACATTTTAACTGTCCACTGTTGCATTAAAGGCATTGAATGAAATAGTAAAAACATTGATTATTTGAAATAAGAAACATGTTCACAATGTAAACTATGTTCTGGGAAATGTTAAAGCATGTTATTTCTTTCAGTCAGGTATAATTTTTGGTTGATCTAAACAATTACCAAAATGTTTTAAATCAAAGGAAAAATTTATTAATATTTGATTTTCAGTAAATGTTTTAAAATGTTGAAATGTTATAGACGTTTATTTTTATTCTGTTAAACGCAGTAATTTCGTACATACAAACTCAAATTATCGTGTTATCTTAAATTAATTAATTTTTGAAAAACAAATGCTTGCGGATATAATAATTTGAACATTCCGTACAAACAATGAATTTAAAAAATAGAAAGTCCAGTGAAAATTTGTTCCTGGTCTCTCTATGTCATAATGAAAAATCTCAAATCGAAATGGGCTATTTTTTATAATCATATAGTACTCTGAAGCTCTTTATCTTTGTATAATGGAAAATGCGGATTTCTTTTCCCAAATTCGGCAGTTCTTTAAAAAACCGTAACAAAATGGGCATTTACTATATGTGAGTTTAAAAAATTCTGGAACAATTCAAACGTGAACCAATAGACATGTAAATATTCAACTGAGCTATCATTGTGGTTATCAATTTATAATTCCTGCAAAAATTAATTAGTTATTTATATAACACTCTGTTAAGAATGTTTTGTATACTTTCTTCTTAACAGAATGAAAAACATTGATAAATGTTTTTTTTATTGCCGGCGAATAATTCATTCTGTTTTGATGCATTAAATTTCATAATTCCACCTGAAATCAGATTTTTATTTTTACACCAAGCATTTTTCAAAGATTAAAATTATCTTGATAATGAACATTCAATTGATCCTGTTTCTGAAAATTATGATAATCGATTATCAATGAAGTAAATTTTTAGCACAATGGACCTTTTCGCTTAATACTATATCTCAAAATCATAAATAAATGTTACTTGTTAAAATTATGGTTTTGTAGATTCCACATGTTTTAACAACGTTCTCTGGTAAACATAAGTGACATTCTGATTCCATCATCTAGCAGGGGAAAATAAACGTTAATCTTTCTAAAGGCTTTTATAAAGTACTTTCATTGACGTCATAACATAATTTGCGATGGGTTCCATCGTGTATCATCCTTTGACTTGATTGTTATTCAAATAATGAGGTTCTAATTAACATTTTCATGTTTCATTCTGAATGTGTTTTTTAATAAATATCGTTATTGTATTTACATGTTCTTAAAAATAAACCTTTATTCAAATACACAAGTGAATAAATGTAAAACTAAATTTTATTTTTCTAACTGTAATTACCCATTCGTTAGCATAAAATATTAAATCCTTTGAACTTTTTGAAAAATTCTTGATTAGAAAAATTTTGCAAACGTTTAGTTGACATAAGACAACCTTATGACTACATATATGATTTAAGTCAGCAAGACAAATCATTCATGTATCTTGGTAAACTTATTTATATAAGGAAAAACTATTCTTATTCGTGTTTAATTGTTCTTTTATGACTAATTACAACACATTTATTTCTTACTTTTCATCTTTCATATAAAAAAGGTTATTTTATTAGTTTTATGGATAGAAGTTAAACCTGTTAGATTCTTATTTTTAAGTTACAATAAATTATAATTCTTTTGATGTATCAGTTAGAGTTAGTATAACATTGCAGAAATTCTAAGATAAATGCTCTGATTTTGTGTGATGAAAATAAATAAACTTCAAAAATATTTTAAGAAATATAATGCACGCGTATTTATTCTTGACATATCTTTTTTTATTCGAAAAATAATCTTGTGGCATTACATTTCCAAATGATTTCAGCTAGAAAAAAATTAGCCACGGCTGGCTCGGATAAATTGAGAAAAATTCACAATTTTCGATTTTTTTTTTGTTAACATTTGTGGCCGTAATAAAAACCATTACATTTGTCTTCAATGGTCAAGATCAATCCCTTATCCCATTTACACCAATGATTTTAATAGGCCCCAAAATAGTCTAGCGGCGTTTTTAAATCAAGATCTTGAACTTATTCACTAAGGTGCAAAACATGAAGTTGGTGGTTACAGTTATGTGTCTTTATGTTTATATATTAAAAATGTTAGAGAAATTGTGACATGTTGCGCCTTCTTGTTGGAACCAGGGCTCCTGGACATCATGATTGTTCAAATCTGGAATGCACGGCACCTCTTACCGATCAGGTACGCCACTGTGTTCACTAGTACGTTGTGGATTCATCGTTTTTGAAGAATGATTCAACTACTTGTAGAAATCGCAAATTTAATTCAGTTGAATGTAACGGTGTTTGACTTTTTGAAAAATAAAGCTTCTTCCAAATGCGGCAGTTTTTTTGTTGACGTAGCCATTCAATATTTGTGCGCTTCATCGCCAAACAAGAATACGCTTATGAAAAGTAAAATTATTCATTCGACCTGAACTGAAAACCATTATTTTTGAAAGGCGTTGTTCAGGCGAAACGATATATTTTTTTTTTTATAGTTGAACTGGAACAAAAAAAAATTGACAGCTGTTAAATCGATCACTGGCATCTATGTGTTTAAAAATGCCACTTAAACTTCTATTCCAAGAAAAAAAAATAGTGTACCCTTATAGATCTACATTTGATAAAGGAGAAAATTTGATTTCTTTTAACTGACTGTCTAATTTCGATATATCCGGAACTAATTTTTTTTTTTTTTAAACCTATAAGCTTTCTTATTTTTAAAGTTAACATTTTTCCCGCAGAGTATAATGTCGACTCTGAATTTTGATCTTATTTTTGGAAAGTTCGAACACGGGGCGATACGGTAATTAATTTTTCTTTATAACTATTACGGTTATTTTACAGTCATGAAACATATATGTTTAGTTTGTTGGGTTAACTGACAAATAATAATTTTTACAAAAATTCTTACATTTTTTTTCGTATAATATTAGGGGCGTTATAGATAATTATTTTCTTGTTTTTAACTATTAGACGTGCCAACGCCATTGTGCTCATAAATAACGAAATAAAATGGACAGATCCGTACAAATACATTTTAAAAATCGAACACAAGTGCGTTAAAGATATATAAGGTCGAAAATTAAGCCCATTTCTGGATATTTTAAAATAAACTTAAAATCTTAAATTATATATAGATTCCATTCACTGAATATAGATATGCCGTAAAATGAAAATGTTGAAAATCGTGTTTTCTAAGTGTCTTAAGGGGCTTAAATGTTTTCGTTATACGTATTATACTTTCTTGATTATTTTAAACTATTAAGAAAGTCAAAATTAGGGTGTGAAAATTCTTTCAAGATAATATGCAAATTCTAAATTAGTTTTGAAATTATAAGGGTTGAGGGGGATAATGGGCGTAATTTTGTTTTTGCTCGAAAACGTAATTATTTTATGTCATATTTTCGTTCATGGAATAATTTTCGAGCAGTAGCTTTACAAGGAGATTTTAGGAAAAAACGGAGAAAAGTGAAGTGCTTCGAGTGACACAACATCGATCAATAAATACTTTTTGAAGATGAATCATTTCCTTAATGATTATATCTTCATTTTCTTGCCTGTTATAAAAACAAGAATATTTTCTATAACAAACCAGGGTGAAGCGGGTGAGTTATTGAGTGCGTATTGATTTCCCGTTTTTGAACTTTAAGACCTGAATGAAGATTTGTTTGCATGCATGTTTGTTGAACACCTCTAAAATAATTGTCAAAATTGATTGAATTATGATAAAAATTCCGTGTTTGTCTGATGATTTAGACTTGAAATTCAGAACGCATGTTTATTTGATGCAGTGAGTTAGAAAGTGAGTTGCTTTGGTGGGAATCAACTTGATTATTAGGTTAAGTGAGCGAAAAATCTTTTATTTTAGTATTTTAGATATAAATAGAAAATAAATATTATAATTTATGTTTTTTTATATAGTAAAGTTTATAACGGCTATAAATATATTTTTCAATGCAAATGTAATTCTAAAATGCTAGATATCAATAATTAATGTTTTTTATAAACAGTATAAATAGTCTTGCAAAATCGTGAAATACCCAGTGAAGCGGGTGGGTAATATATATATATATATATATATATATATATATATATAGAGAGAGAGAGAGAGAGAGAGAGAGAGAGAGAGAGAGAGAGAGAGAGTGACAACGGCCAGATTGAGTTAAATATACATTTATTAAGGGGAATTATTTACAAGGGAGGGCTAAAAGTTAGTAAAAAGTAATCGAAACATCATTAGATCGGTGGATTCCACGAGGCGTTTCGTTCCAGCGCCCTCGTCATCGTCTCATCGCCGTCGCTTCTCTCGGTCGTCTCGCGCAATCGTTCTATTCCAGTCTGGTTTACTCGTTATCCTCGAACCGCCTTGTCAGATAGGTGGCACTCTCTTGGCATTACGTCATTAATGAATATAGGAGGGATACGATATGTGCACATCCATTCCTACATCGGCCATCATGACCAAGCATGCGTCCTCGCATGTAAAAATACAGTGTATTTCAAAATTTCATGAAATAAAACTGAAAAGCTAGAGGAAATAAACTTACAAATAAAACAATTATTAAAACAGACAAATATGTATCAGAAAATCAAAACTAATAATAAAGAATAAAAAAAATAGGTATACAGATGGAAAGAAGACAAACAATACAAAGCAATCTTGAGTATCGTGATAATGTCGAAAAAAAAAATGTTAAAGTAAAAGTTTGCGTTCGTAATGTAACATTCATTTGTTAGGCCATGGTTTCAAGTATTCGGCACAAGTACTTGTTTTGGTTGGGCCATCAAAATTTCCACTTTTTTCAACGTTGTAGGTATCGTTAGGTTTTACTTGTGTTATTTTATATGGACCGATAAATTTATTGCAGAGTTTTTGTCCAGGTCCTTGTTGCGTTTTTAATAGCAACTAAGTCCTTAACACTGTATAAATAAGGAGATTTTCGTCGGAGATTATAAGACTTTTTGTTTTCATTTTGCACTTTAAGTATTTGCGTTTTTGCCGCTTTACGTAGGAGTTCTCTGTTTTCATTAAATTCGAGTTGTAGTTGTTCGTCGATTAATTGTTGAATGCGCACAAATCAGTCTTGTTATTGATTTGTGTTCCAAAGAGTAATTCAAAAGGAGTGGTGTTAATGCTTCGTTGGAATGTTGAGTTTAAGACTTCTTGTAGTGAAGGAACATGTTTGAACCATTTCGTGGGATCGTCTTCTGACATCTTAGATAAGACAGGAATAATTGTTCGATTAATGCGTTCTACTTGACCATTAGCACGTGGCAAACCTGTAATAATATGGTGAAGTGTAATTTTTTGTTCGAACAATAAGTGTGGAATTCGTCAGAAGTGAAAGTAGTTCCACGATCAGTGATAAGAAAACGAGGATTTCCAAATGTAGTTTTTGAATGTCTAATTTTTTATTACCTCAGAAGTAGATGTAGTTTTTGTGGGGTATAACCAAACAAATTTAGTGAAAGAGTCAATGACAGCTAAAATGAATTTGTAGTTTTTACTTGAAGTTGCTAAAGGACCAAGATGATCGATATGGTATGTATTTAGTGGTATATCATCTTTGACAAGAGGATGGAGAAATCCTTCTTGTTTACCAGACTTTTATTTTTCAATATACATGTTACACAATTAGAAATATATTTTTCAATTTTGGATTGAAGTTGCGGTATAAAATATTTATTTTTATATGTTCTAGAGTTCTTTTAACTGAAAAATGTCCTTTGTCGTGAGCATTTTTGATAAAGTGATGCTGCATCTCGTCGGGAATAACAAGGACTTCGGCACCGTCAATAAATTTATATAGTATATTATTTTTAATACAGTAGTTATCATATGGACCATTTTGAAGAAGAGCTTTTATGGAAAGAATGTGTGGGTCCAGCTCTTGAGATTCTTTTATCCTATGCACAATAGAATCATTATACTGGTTTGTTAAAACCTGTATTCTACTTAAAGCGTCGACATGGGCCATTTGTGAGCCAGTGCGATGTAAAATGGTGTAATCATAATCTTGTAAATTCAGGGCCCAACGCGCGATTCGTGTGTTTAGATCTTTCTTACTCATAGTTTTTGTAAATGCATTACAATCAGTAATTATTTTGAAAGGCATTCCTAAAATGTACACTTTAAATTTTTTGAGAGCTTCTATGATTGCTAAAACTTCGAGTTCGTAGCTGGTATATTTTCTCTCCGTTTCGGACGTTTTTCTAGACATGTAATATATAGGATGTAAGGAATTATCATCGGGGAATCTTTGTAATAAAACAGCAGCAAGTCCGTCGATTGATGCATCAGTATGTATTTCGGTTTCACAATTTTGTCGATATATACCTAAGACAGGTTTCTGACAGAGCAAACGTTTTAACTCGTCAAAGGAAGCTTTTTGTTTTACATCAAAATTGAAAGGAGTATCTTTACGTAAAAGATCACTAAGTGGCTTAGCAATTACAGAATAAGCAGGGGATGAGACCTAAAAAACGTTACTTCTTTAGTTGTTTTTGGTTCATGACAACTGATTTAGTTTTAGAAGGGGAAGGAAAAAGTTTATTATTTTCAATAATATGGCCTAAAAACAATTTTCTATGCAGAAATTGACATTTATCAAAAAATTTATTTGTAATCAACATAGCCTATTCATTTTTAGCAAGGATAACTATATCATCCATGTAAGGAGAACAACGAAAAACTGTATTGATAAAACGTTGAAACGTTGAAGGGCATGTAGAGAGTCCGAAAGGCATTTTAAGGAACTGAAATTGACCATTTTGTGTTACAAAGGAGGTATATGGGCGACTCTGTTTGTTAACAGGCACATGGAAAAAACCATTACGTAAATCAATGGTACTGAAAACTCTAGTATCCTGAAGTTTATCTAAAATATCCTCAATGAGGGGCAGAGGATAGTGATCCTTAACTAACACACGATTTAATTTTCGAAAATCAATGCAGACTCGTGGACTGCCGTCTTTTTTGCGGACTACTAGGACTTGGCTAGCATAAGCAGATGAACATGGTTCAATAACACCATTTTGTATCCATTCATCTATTTGTTTATTTACTATATCACGTTCAGTAAAAGGTAACCGTCTTGGAGAATGATACATTGGTTTGTCGTCCGTCACGGTAATGCTTAACTCAATATCCGTCGTTTTAATTTTATTCGGCCTATAACATACGAGTAATGCCTCAACATCATTACGAGTTTGTTTTTGGAATTTCAGGGCCAATATCAAATTTAGGAATGTCGTCAGTAATTGCGAAAACAAATGGTTGTGGAGAAGCGTCGGATACTTCGTTTTTGTAGCTTAGAAAACATAACACTATCAGGGTTATAGTCAAATTAGCTTGTTTAATTAGATTACAACCAATAATAATATCAAAGTTCATTGAGTGGTTGGGGACAACATTAATTTTAACAGGAAAGTCTTGGTTGTCAATTGAAACAGTTGAGTTGAACGAACCAATTACATGAGTTTTTGAAAGGCCAAAACCAGTTAGTATATTACCACTATTTATTAAAGAAGGGGAGCCTAATTGATTCCATACACTTTCTTTCATTAAGGTTACTTGACTTCCGGTATCAACTAAAGATAATATTTTTTAGATAAAATTTTAACTTCTTTACACATAGTAGTTAATGGGGTAATTTCATCAACATTATTAGAAGAAGGGATATTTTTTGAGGACAAGCATCTGATTTATGTCCAAAATTTTCGCATAATATACACTTTGGACCACGATGTTTATCTGGGCAAAATTTAGAAATATGACCGGATCCCGAACAATTAAAACAAGTTACGTGATTCCTATCTCTGAAATTTTTATTCTCAAATTTTGAATTAGGCTTTGGTGCATTGAATTTTGGATATCTATCATTTCGATGTTTATGAAGTGTACTTTCAACATCACGGCGTTGGCTACTAAAGTTTGGACTACGCGACGTATCATAAGAGTGATTTTTGCTTTTATTTTGAAATATTTTGTCATAAATTCCTAATTTTTCTTTAAATTCCTGAATTGTTGTACATCCATATAATATTAGCTTATTTGAAGGAGAATCGGGGATTCCATTAATACAATATTCCATAATTGAAGTTTCGTCGAGAAACCCTTGACCTCGATTCGCTAATTCCCGAATAGCGACTAAATATTGGAATACCGTTTCATTAGGCCGCATTTTTCTATGTTGTAATTCCTTATGCAATTGAGCTTGATTTAATTTTTTTCGAATTCCTGAATAAGTAATGTTTTTATACAACTGTAGAGTTTATACCACGCTGAGATTGAATAAATAATTTTGCAGTTCCTGTCAAAAGCCGTTTTACAAAAACAATTTTTTGTTGTTCGGTTATTGGGCAAAACGTTAAATTTTCCTCCACATCAGAAAAAAAATGTTCAATTGAGTATGAGTCATCTGCACTGAAAGAACGAAGAGTTAGAAGTAAATCTTTAACAAAAAGCCACGATAAATCGTTTTTCGAAATAGAGGGAACAGCTGACTCATTAATTTGGTTAAGTGCGTCAGCCGATTTCCTGTCTGTAGAAAGTGGGGGAAGCAAAGGAATTTTCTGCATCCCGCGGGGGGCATTCTTCTACATCTCGTGTATTTAATTTATTATGAAAAGTGGATAAATCAGCTAGTGAAAACAAAATATTATTACAAAGTTCTTCGGCAGTTCCATTTGTTTCTAGTTGTAAAAAATTAGCTAAACAGATTAAATCGGGTAGGTTAAATTTTTTTAAAATAACGGCGGAATAGTCTTCAATATCAAAATCTTGTGCGAAACCCGTAAATTTTCGCAATTGTTCTCTAGAGGTCCAACTGAATGGGTGATAGTTAAAAACAACAGAATACAACAATTTTACATTTTGCGTATTGCCAAATTTCAAAGCTTGCGCGATAACTGGGATATCATTCAGTGTTAAATAAGACATAATAAATCACTTAAATTGAACGAAAATACGTAAAATATAGAAATATTTGCAGATCACTTAAAATGATATATGAGTAAAATATTTCAACACAGAAAAAAAAAATTAATACGCTATGAAAAGATTAAAGTCTAGAATAAAATGTCACTAGTAGCAGTTGTACAAGTTAAAAAAAAAAAATATATCGTATCACAGTCACATTAGCAGTTTCAAAATATATTTTCACAATCACTGAGAGTTTGTAAAAAACAATGGAAATAAAAACTCACGGTAAATTTTGCATACAACGTCTTGATTGTTGAATATTAACTTTCATGAATGTATAATAGTGTTGAAGAAAATCTTGATGTGTCGGCAAAATTATCGACTAAATATCTTCACAATCGTGAATTTTCACACAACACTTGAAATTGAATGAAAGCGTCAAATCACGTTAAAAACGCTTTGAAGAATAAATGCGCTTGAAATTAAATAAAATCGTCCAACACACATTGAAGAACACATTGAATAAATTCGAACAGATTCGTTTTTCTTGCATCGTCATCGTCCTTTATCTTCGGTTTTCTAGGGGATTTTAAGTTTAAGGGAAAGGCCGAGCCCCCATATAGAGAGTGACAACGGCTAGATTGAGTTAAATATACATTTATTAAGGGGAATTATTTACAAGGGAGGGCTAAAAGTTAGTAAAAAGTAATCGAAACATCATTAGATCGTTGGATTCCACGAGGCGTTTCGTTCCAGCGCCCTCGTCATCGTCTCATCGCCGTCGCTTCTCTCGGTCGTCTCCCGCGCAATCGTTCTATTCCAGTCTGGTTTACTCGTTATCCTCGAACCGCCTTGTCAGATAGGTGGCGCTCTCTTGGCATTACGTCATTAATGAATATAGGAGGGATACGATATGTGCACATCCATTCCTACATATATATACACACAAAACAAATCACTAATTACAAAAATGAAATTAAGCTAATAATTTAAAATATCACTTGCCTGTACAAATTCATTCTGATATAAGAACGAATTCATTTACCTTTAAAATGTACATTAATATTACCAATAAATATATATTATAAAAAAAAAAAAACATGAATTTTCTTTATTTATAAGTGACTTCTTTTTTTTTACATAAGGATAAAACTCGAAACATGTAATTCATTTTCAATATATTATTAATCACAGTAAATGGATTATTAAAAATTATATAACAATTTTTTTTATTTGTAATTGAGTTAATCATTTACTAAGCTCAAATATATATTTCTTCTACAAAATTGAATCCATTAAAAATATTTTGATTTACGTGAATGAAAAAAGAACCAATTGTTGTTTTTACAGTGAAAAATTCATACGCAAGGGAATTTAGCTAATATATATATATACTCAAGACACGGAAGAAAAAACTGCCTGAAAACAATCTCCCAAATGGGGTCAAAACTTTTTAGTTTCAATGAACCACTACGGCATTGAAAAATGCTATAACGCCAAACCAGGCAACCCAGAATAATGACGTCATTGCACATCTACCAATGACAAGCAACCTCTATGACTTTGACCGTGCCGAAGAGGAATGCCCGAGGTGTGAGGAACTCAAAAAGTGCTCTTTATTTAACGCTACGCCAAAT
>BMAU01002287.1:0-20373 GCA_019973935.1 Trichonephila clavipes
GATTTCATATTTGAGACATTTTCAAAGACATCAGAATTATCATTACATACATATAGTTCTCACAGATAAATTCTTCTAAAGATATTCTGTAGCTTGGCTTTGGTTTCGTAACATTTTTGCTCTCGAATTCCTTCCATTTCCAGAGGATCTCGATGAGGTAAGAAAGCAGCATCCGCTTTATCAAATTCCGTATAGAGTTAATTCAAGTTTCTCTAACTTGTTGCGTATATCATTTTTGTCAAAAGTTTGATCATTTTTATCAATGAAATTTATAATTCTTGTAAGTGCAGCCTTCGCTCTGCCGCGAAGCACTGTAGCCGTTTCGGCATCCATTAATTGATTAAACAGAAATATGGATGGAATGAATCAGTAAGAGAAACCAAGAGTCAAACGTTGAATGAAATTGCAAAATAGTACTCTATCTCTTGTTTCTCTGAATCGTTGACGAATGTCGTCGGTGCTCCAAATGATGCCGTTGGTTGAGTTCGAGATCATCAGCCATAAACACATCAATAAGAAACATTTCGGTGTTATTCATCACAAAGAAATTTTGTATAGTCAAATAAATTTCTTTTTTCAAATTAGAAGATAATTCTCCAATTTTCTCATGGGTTTATCATACTTTTTGTTGAAGCATTCTTAATTTCTTATTTTAACATCGAAAGTGCTACTTACAGCTTTGCGTAGTTTCTGAAGTAAAGGATTGCACTTTAAAATCGAAAATCATCTCATTATTAACGGCTTTGGTAACTCTAAATCCAGGAACTGATGGCAAAATGATGTGGTCTAGGGGGGGTTTAATTTAACCCTCTGACTGGATGACCCGCTAATTGAATTTCACTTCGAAAGCGGTTTACTTTTTGAAAGCTAGAGGTAGCCAAAATGTTTCGATAAATTTCGCGAACTACTTCAAAAATGCACTGCAGTTTAATGCCTTCCCCTGTTAAAACCACAGGAGGTCCTGAATTGGTATTGCAGGGGATGATTTTATTGCTTTTCGGTCTCTGTGTTCTTCGAAACGGGAGGTTTCTCATTCACAGCTGTGCCCTAGGGCGAGGATTGTGAAATGGACATTTTCTACACTTCACGGCCAACAGAAACTTCTCCCAATTTATTGCAAATATATATTTCATATATTTGGAAAACTTGCTCAATTTCTGATCTAAAAACCATTTAGGTTTTAAGCAATTTTAATTTTCTGAGTTTTGATTTAAAATTCGGTTTCATTTTAAAGCATTTTTGCATTCCTAGATTGAATTAATTAAAAATATTTTTTAACACAATCCAATATTTCGTGTGAAACGGCAATTAACTACAATTTTAGTTTCTAAAATCATTTCTGTTTGCTCATGTTTTTAAGTTTTTGAGTTTTCTCACATTTACTTAATTAAGATTGATTTAAAGACCAATATATTTTTTGACACATAGTTTATTTAATTTAAAAGCTCTATACTTTGTCTTCATTAATTTTTTCCTTTTAAAAAATGCCATGACCAAAATGTACGCAGGGTACTGTGAGAAATAATACTTGAAAGGGATGGAATATGACTGAAAATGGTAAATCTAAAATGCAGCTTTTTCAGGTAATATTACAATTAGACTACAGAATACAAATGTTGCAGAATGAACTAAATATTTCCCTGATGTACCACAAACTACATTATAATAAATCTATTGTATTGTACACTGCAGTATTTTAAAGTCATGCAACAAAAACTTAAATTTGCTTAACTGCCACGATGGGGAACTGAGAAAAAAATAGATATTGTTTACAAACTTGGTGATTTCTGGATTACGTTTGTATAACTACTAATTTCTATATAAATATTTTGCATTTAAAACTCTTGTGAATATATAAGGTTCTGATAAAAGTGAATAATTGATCAAATTAACAGTTGTTATCATTGTTATGTCTTAGAATATTTTGAATTAAAAAAGATATTTCAGTCATTTATTTCAAGTAGAATTTTCATGTAGAGTTTAAGTTGGATAGTAACAGATTGAAAAATTAAAGCTTTACAGGCAATGGAATTTTTTTTATGCCTTTACAAATTTTAAATATGTTTTTCTCAGATTTTTAATTTTGAAGATGAGAGTGTTTTCTAATCCCTAAGGCGTGTGTGTTTTTCCTCTTCAAGATAGAGTCTTGAAATATCTTGTAAATGTTCCCTTACATATGTTCTATAAAAGTTCATATGGATTTAGGTCTGAGAACTCTAGTTATTTTTTCAAAATATTTTATTGTTAATATTTTTAAAAAAATTGGGTTTTTTCCAGGTTTAGCCATAAAAATAATTATTAAAATTCAACAAAGAGATATATTTTAAATTTTATACTTTTTGTTTCCAATAATCTAAGAAATATTAATCACTTACAATAATTAAATATTTTTAATAATTTAACATTTTAGAAAAGTTTTAAAAAATTCAAAACTGTTCAAAGCTTTAAAATTGTGAAATAATGGCTTGTCAAACTAACCTATTATTTTCAGAATCAATATAATAGTATAATTTGAATATAAAACAAAAATTAATTTTACTGTGACAAACTGTTTACGACTTCTACTCATAATGTAAAAAGAATGAAAGATAAATATATAACATAGTTGCAGTCACAAAAACACATTCATAATTTGTTAAAATCCTGTCTCGATACAAATTTCAATGCATTTTCCAAACTGTAGCTAAAAACAATTATATATTTATTAGGACAGAAATTATTTATATTTAGATATATTTTTCCTTATTAAGTACATAATGAATAATGGCAAGATAATTTGTAAAATCCTGAAAGATTTTAATGAAGAAAAAAGCCAGACATAATTTTAGATAGTTAGAAATTTAATTATATAATACACAAATATGCATGTTTTAAAAGAAATAAGTTGGCTAAGAAAATGAAATTTACTAAAAATTTCCTGAATAAAGTAAATCAAATTTCATCCTCAAATACATATAATTGTAAGAAAAGGTTTTTTTCAATTTACAATTAGTTACAAAAAACCTTTTATAAAAAATAATTTTAACAGGTATAAATAGCAAAAAATATCATAGAAGTATGAGAAAGACACATACATGTCGTTTACGGAAATGTCACAGTGTGATATTTTTCGAAACTCGGCACTGCACACAGTACAACATTACAGTCTTTACATTGAAAACGAGTTTTTGATGTTTAACGACTAAATCGTAAATATAAGAAACAACAGTCAAATATCACGAGTGCAGACGGCGCTCACTGATATTTTAATGAGAAAATTACAGCAGCATAAAATGCGACATCGTTTGAATTATATCTAATGTGCATATTTGGAACTGTTTAGCGTACTCGAATTAACTCAAGTGCACACGTCAAGGGTTTATATTGCATTCTAAGTCAACACGGTGGCTACTGACTAGCAACTACGTAATTTTGAACCGCGGTTAAGTGACGAGGACGATACCTGAGCTGATAACTCCCCTTCCAAACTTCCACATCACACCAACGTGAGGACTTTTGACCTCGACGTGTTTAACGTGCATCAGCTCCTCTTCAACCCTAAACTTTTGTGGTACCAGGGCTCGAACACTGGACACGAGTTCATAACCATGACCATCAGGCTACCGTGGCCGCAAAAGAAAATAGCAAGTTTGAAAGAAATGTAATGGAGAAGTATATTTGAAGAAATAACTTCAAAACTTAACGAAAAACCAAAATATCAAAAAAATTTTTAGGAATAATAGTGAATATAACTTCGTACACCTAAAACCACTTTACGCAGTGTATTTTGAAAGTGAACGTTTCCCCTTTTAGAGAAACTTACTACAATTATGTTGAATTCCTTTCGTTTTGCTCTAAGGGTATCCCCGAAACAACGTAATTTTTTTGATACACAAAATTACTTATGGTTGAATCTAATACAATTCCCTACAAAATGAACGAAAACCCTTTTTTATCATATAAATTGTGTTTGAATAGGAGATGGTTAGTTAATAAGAACATTTAAAAAGTGTCGGCAATCTATGGACCTGTGGCACGTGGTACAATTCTTAGTGGCACTCAGCACTACTCTGCAAATTTGTCAATTCTTGAGTGGATGGAAGTTGATAATAGACCTTATTTGACAAACATCTTCTGAGTTATGGACATTTATGGAACTACAAAATAATCTGAAAGATATTTCTAAGGATAAATTTACAGCTATTTTGTAAATAATTGAGTGTTATTGCTAGGGGATTTAATTGTTGAAAAAAGAAAATTGCATGTACTCTGCTTTCCACTTATGTGATTCGGCATATCAAAGTAAAAAATCTTTCCTAATATGAAAAATATTTCGACTCCGCAAAGAAATTGTTTAACAACTGAATGCTCAGAATCGTGTCATGCATTATACCCCTGGTTTTGCGATATGAAAGAAGAGTCGTGAAAGAGTTAATTTGCATTACAACTTTTATTTAACTGTAATTAAAGGAATCATTTATATTTCACTTTGTCTATTTCTTATTTAAGTAAACATGTTGGAAACATACATTTTAAATTTTTTTTATCTTTGTTGAAGAAATAGAGTAATTTTAAAGTAACATTTTATATTGTTTATTTTTATGTTAATAAATGTATTTTATTGATCCATAATTAATATAAAATATAAAACTGTAAATTTAAATTATTTACCTCTATTCTTTAAATCTGCAAATATTACCGTAAGAATCGAAGGATTTCAAAAATTTCCTACTATGTGGCACGCTGAATGATACTGACAGATTGGTTTGGCACGTCTTAGCTACACAGTGTCCGCCCCTGATTTAAAATGTTGGGTAAGATAACCATTATATTTTTAAAATTTTATAAATATACAAAAGGAGAGTATTTTGTCAATACATGTTTTAAAAGGAGTAAAGTTTACGAGAACGAAATATAAAATTGCGTTAAAATTATTGGTACTCTATCAACCGTACTTCTTTTATATATATATATACACTGCTGGACAATTGCTAAGGACGGATTACAAATTGCTATGTAGCATAACATTAAGCGAGACATGAGGCCTAGTAGGATAAAATGTAGTTGCCACACTGTTCAGACATTAGAATAAAGAATACTTATAGTTCTGGAAAGTACAAAAGCTGTGAAACATCTGAAAGGGAAAAAAATGTTCATTTGATCTGCGTACGGAGAAATGGAACAACGCATCTAAAAGTCAGCAGGCACCTTAAAGAAAGGTATCAGTACGGGATATGTCCACCGTGGAATGTGATGCAACATTCCACTCGTCGTATAATACTTTGCACAACATTATCCAGCAGCTGTTGAGGCAATTTATCCCATTCCTCTGTGAGTGCACGGATGAGGGTGTTCTTGTTTGTCGGAGGATAGTTTCGACCAGCAGCTTGCCTCCCCAAAGCATCCCACACATTTTCAATGGGGTTTAGATCTGGAGAATGCGCTGGCCATACGCTGGTTGAATACCCTCGCTGTCCAGACAATCCTGAACAGCGAGTGTTCGATGACATGTTGCGTTGTCGTCCATAAAAACAAATTTATCACCGACAGCACCACGGAAAAGACGAACATGAGGAAGTAGAACTTCATCAATGTATCGTTGGCCCGTCATAGTCCCATTCGCAACCACATGTAGGTGCGTGCGGCCATTGATCATGATGCCGGCCCACACCATGATACTGCATGTCGGATATCAGTCCTTTTCCTGGATATTTTCTGGACGATAAGCAGTACCACTCTCGCGCCAGATCAGTTGGCGTCTACAATCCGATGACAGACTGAACCTACTCTCATCTGAGAATAGTACGCATGACCAGTCCTGTTCAGTCCAATTGTGATGCTCACGACACCATTCCAAACGGGCAGTACGGTGCTGTCTGGTCAATGGGACACACACAACAGGTCTGCGTGCGTATAGTCCTCCTCCCCTCAAACGTCTGGCAACTGTTTTTCGGGAGATCTGCTTTCCTGAGGCAGCAAGAAACTGATTTGCCACCTGCTGAGCTGTGGTGCGCCTGTTCCTTTTGCTGATAGGACGATATATCTGTCTTCTGCAGGCGTCGTACTTCTAACACGACCTCCCCCGTGCCGTCTACTACACATTCCAGTAGTTTTAAATGACTTCCACAGCCGTGAAACAACGCTGTGAGCGATGTCGAACTCCCTGGCAACATCTGTTATTTTTCGCCCTTCTTCGATCTTTCCAATAATTCGGCCACGCATAAAATCATCTATGTGATGTCGGGAAGACATGCCAAAAATTTTAAGTTCGTCTATTAAATCTTTCCTGTAAAACTTTGACTTGAAACAACAACTGTCCACACGCGTCAAAACCTTTAAAGCTCTAATGAACGCTATTCACGTGATGAACAGACGTGGGAAAAAAATTTGCATACTCCTACTTCTTCATACTAATATCCCGCACTTATACTAATTTTCCACATTTTGCTTCCTTTCATTTTGTGGTTGCTATGGATGATAGTGTTATCCGTCCTTAGCAATTGTCCAGCAGTGTATATATATATATATAAGAAGTACGTCGATAGAGTACCGTAATTACTTCCAACTCGTGACAATGAATTGGAAATTAAGTTCACAATTCATTGTTATTAAAATATATAAAATTTTACATGACTTATTTTTGTATTTGTTATTTTTATATTTCTTACTGAAAGCAACAAATGGGAGTTCACTACCTGCCAAAACTGCAGAGGCCTGGTTGTTTACTCCACAAGCTCCTACCTTATGCTTACTCGGCCCTACTAAGTAAAAATGCCGTCTTCTGCGCATCAAGATCATGGAATTGCAGATATTGTTTTCCATATATTTTAAATATTAGTTTTCTAACTTCTACATCAGCCTTTTAATAGTCTACACTCCTGCAAAGAAGTCTGAATTCAAAACTATAAAAACATATTATTCCCAACAATGTCATTTATACCTTTATTTTTTATAATCTATGAATGCGTTAAACTATTAATTTGTTATCGGGACTATTTAATATTAAATGCGAAAAAAAAAAACGAATAAGTTTCAAACTGAAACTTAAATTGAATTTTTCAAAAATTGTCATCGATATTCTCATAAATTTTACATATTGTCATTTTAGCATATATCAGACATATATCTTCTAAGCAAAAATCTATTATAAGTTCATCAAATGTTCCAGCATATTTTTACTCATAACATGCAGTTTTCAACCACATTGTGAGGCCGCGGTAGCCTAATGGTGAAAGTAACGGACTCGTAGCTGACGTGTCATGAGTTCGACCCCAGCACCACTGAAGATCCGCCGTGTAAGTGAGCGATGCTCTAGCGTCATCCTCGTCACTTGACCATGGTTTAAAATTACGAGGTCCGTCGCCAAGTGAGTGAATATTAACGTCGCACTGTTCAGCTACACGAGGGCTTTTAGTGATGGACCTCGTAATTTTGAAAAATGGTCAAATGACGAGGGCGACATCTGAGCTGGCATTCCCCTCTCCTAACTACCACACCACACCAACGAGAGGACATTTCAGCTCTCGATAGATTTAACGTGCATCGCTGCCCTACACGGCGGGCCACAGGTCCGTCGCCAAAAGCCCTCAAGTAGTTGAGTAGAGGAGAGAGTGCGACTTTAATATCCCCTCACTTAATTAAATTACATGAAATTTAAGGAATACTTGAAAAAATATTAGAAGTCGAATATATATATATATATATATATATATATATATATATATATATATATATATATATATATATATATATATTAAAAAATTAATCTAATGATAATTTTAAATATCCAAAGAATTATTAGTATTTATGGTAAATATATGTTTTTCAACTGAGTATGTGAGACACGCATAAATATCTTTTTCGAAATTCCAATGCAGAATTTTAGTGGAGCAAATACAAAATTCCTAGTTTTGCATGGTTAAGATTATAAAAATGTCCACAAATTTTAATAACCTTTTCTTCAGTCAACCACTAATGGAACATGAATGATGAGGGATTATGCATAAATATATATTTTTTTAACTTGAATTTAAAAAGGATCTTTATATTTATTTATATGCGCAAATGTTAACTGTAAATTTGTCCAGATGCTTTTAAATATTCTTTATTTGAAGATTCAAGTTAAAAAATATAAACTTGAAGTTAAAGTTCTCCTTGAATGAAATTAATGTTCAGACATTCAAATATCATTTGTTATCTGAACAATACAAACAAGGGATTCTATGTAAGATGTATGAATATCTGGCTTTAAAATTATGAAAAACTAAAAGATTTAAATAGGGTTTTTTTTAACAATACATATAAATTTTTTGAAAATAATGTAATACAGAAGCTTAAAAATTATTCATGTTTAGAAGTGTCCGAAATTTTAAAAGATTTTAAATTTTGAACCTTTTTTTTTTGACACATAACAAAATAATAATTTTTAAAAAAAATCCCTGAAAGTATTGATTAAAATAAGAAAAATGAAACAGTAAATTATCCTCAATGTTTTAATATATAATTTGAATTTAAATACTACAGCTAATTTTTTAAAAACTTAGACATACATTATAAAAACTTAATTCCATTTGAGAATTTTAAGGTAAAGTAAAAAATTGAGAATTCTCAACTCGTTGACTTGCAATTTATTTCCGTACACTTTAGAGTTTAAAGAAATTCTTCCGAGATTTTACGATTGCTAAAGGAACCGGTCTCCCCGTGAGCGATAAAAGTTCCACTCAATGCCCATTGTGTCTCCCCGACCGTCTCTAATTATCTTTCAAGATCGTAAGCCTTTAAAGGGGGAAAAGAATTCGGAAAAATACCACCTTACCGGTTTTGAACACATTACTTGAAGGGGAAAAAATCTGTTTGGTTCATTTTTGGCGAGTCCCCGGCCTTACGAAAAATTCAGTGTGGTCCGTTTTCGAAGCCTTTCTAGTAGGGCGTTAAAATCCGTGCTGTCCAGTTGGAGGGTTAAGCGACATTCTATTTAAAAGCAGTCAGTAGGGTAAAAATTTTTGAAAATCGATTTTGAGTTTTTGATATTTCTAAAATCTCCAAATCAAGACATTTCCAATGATATGACATACAAGCCATCACATGAATTAGAAGTGTTTTAAAATGATTTTTGAAAAATAATCAACTGATTAACAACGCCCATTTTGACCGATAGAAATGTAAACACTGGCTTATTAAATCTGGGGAAAGGTTGCAAAGCCTCTAATTATTTTATTTCTACGTAATTATTTTATATACTGTATAACTGCAATTTTAACTGTGTGTAGATATGCTAAAATTCTAGAGGAATCTTTTATAGATTTCATTGAAACAAAAAACAAAACTGTGGAAGGTATAAGTGACATAATAGTAACCAAACTTAAGGTTGATGGGCTCGACATTATGGACTGTAGAGTGCAAGCTTACGATAATGCTATCACGATAGCTGAATGCAACAGAGAATAAAAGATATTAATCCTAATGCCGAAATTGCTCCTTGCTCAAACCATTCACTAAGCCTAGTTTGCATACATGCAGCTTAGGTAGAGGTAAATTCAGTGCCCTTCTTTGGTACGCTAGAACGCTGCTGTGTGTAGTGTGGATTACGCCCGTTGTCGTGTCGTCTTCGATACAATGGCAGAGCGGCGAGAACATTACAGTTTGCAGCTCCATACACTATCAGCATGTCGACCAGTTCTTCGTTAAAATATGAGTTCGTTCTAATACTTAACGAAACGATCCAAATAATGACTTCTAGCAGGATATGTTTATATGAAACCTTCCGCTCAGTGCCAACTACCGCAAGAATGCACAGAGGAATCTTCCAGAACGTAAGGAAATTCATGCAACGTTGCTGTCAGGCCAGCCAGAGGGCTTCTGTTCATAATTACGAACACTTTTAGTACATTTCAATAAAATGTGTTCTGTTCCTTTTCTCTATAGCAATTGCGACCCAGAAATTATGTGATTTCGAGTTGTATATGTAACCCTATACACCCTGTATATATATATCTATAATACGGGGGATATTTCTTACAATGATGTCAATTTTTCATCTCCTATCACTATTAATTGCATTACATTTTCCTATTGTTTTAGATAATTCTGCAATAAGTGCATTAAAAATTTCACATAGAAGATTACTAAACATTAGTTTTTGAATATTATCTTGTTAAAGGAAATACTCAGTATATTTCCTCATGGAAATAAGTTTTTCTACAAATATTGAAAGAATGGCCAAAAATAGTGTTTTTTGATACGAAATAATTGCCATACTGGAAATATATTCCTTTTTCCATGAAAGGTTTTTAATAGTTTGAAAGAAAGAACTTTAAGAAAAACTTCAAATGAGACAACCTACTAGAGATTGACCAGCATCAATTTCATCGGATTCTATACATTTTCCAGCAATATTTTTTCTATGAAATTTAAATAACTTCCCAAGCCACGATAAATTGAACAAATTTAAAATAAATGGTATTAGTTGCTTAATATTATACATATTACTATATTACACAACCAAGAAATACTAAATTTCTAAATCTCGGCATACAATTTAAAACAACACAAATGGTTTTTACAATAAACATCATTCATTATAATACCTAATTATATATATATAAATATATTCCATGTGTGTGTGTGTCAACATCTCTATATAAGTTTTTTTTCATTTCAATCTACACTTACATTTTATTTAATGCTACAAGTGAATAGTACCCTTAAATTTAAAATCCATTTACACAAAAGGACAATAAATAAATATTTTTACATTATTCAATTAAAATATGTACAAAAGAATAACACAATCCAACATAATAATTTCTTCAATGTTAACTTGAATTTTGGAAAGCAAAACAAGAAAGCGAAACTTAAAAATGTATTCCAATACATCTTTCTGCATTAAATGGGCATAAAACAAAACTTACCTAAATCTACCAACAAAGCCTTATTTTAAAAGTACTAGACATAATTTTCATAAAATATTAGAAAAGAGATTGAAGTACTAGAAACAAAATATACAAGAAACATTTCCAAAAAAGCAAAAAAATTATATTTTTATTGGTCAAAATCAATACATCCATGCTTTAAAAAAACAATACAAAATAAAAGTAAAATGCTCGTGATCAACAATGAGCACAGTTCACTATTATTATTTCTAAATGCATACTTGTCGATTATTAATTGAATAAAAATTATAGCAACACAATTGATGGTTTCACATACCAGCTTTATCAGTTGAAGTTATGAAAATGATACCTTTAACTAAAGGATTCACAAGAAATACTTTTAAAATCTTTGGAAATTCAAAGCTTCTAAATTTTTCCAGGCGCAGATCTTCAATAAAATACTGCCTCTAAAAATTAATAGGTGTAAACATGAAAAAACCTTTATTATAGGTTTGTTATGAGTATGTAAATGGTTTTTCAAACTAACATTTTGAGAGAAATCTTTTTTGCAAACTTCATGAACATGAGGCTTTTCCTTGGTTATGAACAAACAAATTATTTTTTAAATTACCACTCTTAGCGAAAATTTTGTTGCATACTTTACAAACATGAGGCTTTTCCTTGGTATGAATAAGCAAATGACGTCTTAAATTGCTACAATCAGAAAAAGCCTTGTTGCATATGTGTCAAACATAATGCTTTTCTTTGGTATGAGTACGCAAATGACCTTTTAAGGTGCTACTCTCAGAGAAAGCCTTGTTGCATACTTCATATTTGAATACTATGAATAAGCAAATGACGTCTTAAATTGCTACAGTCAGAAAAAGCCTTGTTGCATACTTCGCAAACATAAGGCTTTTCTTTGGTATGAGTACGCAAATGACCTTTTAAGGTGCTACTCTCAGAGAAAGCTTTGTTGCATACTTCACAAACATAAGGCTTTTCTTTGGTATGAGTACGCAAATGAATTCTTAAATTGCTACTGTGAGAAAAAGCCTTGCTGCATATTTCGCAAACATGAGGCTTTTCCTTGGTATGAACAAACAAATGCTTTTTTAAATGACCACTCTTAGCGAAACCTTTGTTGCATACTTCACAAACATAAGGCTTTTCCTTGGTATGAATAAGCAAATGATCTCTTAAATTGCCACGGTCAGAAGAAGCCTTGTTGCATACTTCGCAAACATAAGGTTTTTCTTTGGAATGAGTACGCAAATGACGTTTTAAGGTGCTAATAACAGAGAAAGCCTTGTTGCATACTTCGCAAACATGAGGCTTTTCCTTGGTATGAACAAACAAATGCTTTTTTAATTGATCACTCTTAGCGAAACCTTTGTTGCATACTTCACAAACATAAGGCTTTTCCTTGGTATGAATAAGCAAATGATGTCTTAAATTGCCATGGTGAGAAAAAGCCTTGTTGCATACTTCGCAAAAAAAAGGCTTTTCTTTGGTATGAGTACGCAAATGAGATCTTAAATTGCTACTGTGAGAAAAAGCCTTGCTGCATACTTCGCAAACATGAGGCTTTTCATTGGTATGAATATGCAAATGCCTTTTTAAATTACTACTCTGAGAGAAACCTTTGTTGCATACTTCACAAAAATGAGGTTTTTCCTTGGTATGAATGAGCAAATGCTGTTTTAAAATGCCAATATGATAGAAAGTTTTGTTGCATACATCACAAACGTGGGGCTTTTCTTTAGTATGAATACGGAAATGAAGTTTTAATTTTCCACTGTGAGAGAAGGCTTTGTTGCATGTTTCACAAACATGTGACTTTTTCTTGGTATGAACAAGCAAATGCCTTTTTAAATTACCACTCTGAGAAAAAGACTTGTTGCAGATTTCACAGATATAATGCTTTTCATTGGCATGAATAGGTAAATGATGACTGGAGTTATCATGCACAGAATGAGCCATTTTGATAATTTCAAAATAGAAATTTTTTTTTAATATGTAGCATAGGAAATGGTCATGTCACTCTTACTTTACAAATAATTGTTTATAATTATATTACTTAGCATACCAGACTAATCAATGTTTAATGCAAAACTTAAATTGAAAAATATTTACTGGACCACATAAGTTATTCATAATATTAAATACAGCTTAAGATAGCATTACCTAAAATAAAATAAAATTTTAAGTATATTCATGGAATAATAACAAATATTAGCTTGTCATAGCAACTAAATAGAAATTTAAAAGAAACAAAATAATTGATGATTAACACCTACCAGGCGGATAATTCAAAGGGGGCCTGTACCTTGTGTTGATGTATTAAACAATTTTCAAAGAAAACAGGTTCAAAGGCAAAATTTAAATTCAAAGAATGGTACCAAAAAATTTCTTGAATTGCAGAATTGGACTGTTATCTAAAATGTGATCATTCAAATAAAAAGAAATATATTGACTCTTAAAGCTGAAAGATTAGGATTCTTTCTTCAGTTTAGGAAATAAAATACTGTCTTCATAACAGTGCTTTTTCTGAGAGCGTATGGTAAATAAAAGACCGAAAAAATCTGTAGTATTTCAATTTTAACTATACAAGCAATGTTAAAAACGTTCATTGAAAACAATGACTTCAGAAAATCACTCCATAGTTTTAAAATTCACTTTTTTCTTAAAATTCTTAATTTCTTTTGTTTCAAAGCTTTGTAACTCCTCTTGAGTGTTCTTAATCCATGAACTTTCATATACTTTTATCTATGGTGAAAAAATGGGATATATTTTTTTTGTTGTGAATGTTCTACTTTTGAAAAAACATTTCAACACTCGCGAAATCTATAATCAAACATAAGAGGAGCATTTTCTGAACTTCTTATAGTTTAAGAATGAATGATTCTTCTGATATTCTATGTCAGAGCATACCATTCAAACTATCATGGGCATTTTGAATGTAATTCATTTAAATTTCCAGAGAATAGGATGTGTGTATGCTGAGCTTTTTCTCACATAAATTTATATACCTATATATAGATGTTTCTTCATTTGCCATGCCTCTTTCAAAGGTAGCACCAGCAATCACTCCCTCAAAGACATTGATCACACATATCAGAATCTGAAAAATTTTTTAAATTTTCAGAATGACGTAATATTACATAAACAATTTCAACTAAATGAATGCTCAAAGGAGGTAGGTTTAGACAAAAAATATTGTACTTTATAAAGAGTATGCAGTTAGATAAATGAGTACAGTTTCACATTTCCTTTTTTCTAGATAAACATGAGGTTAAATGGTATTTAAATTCTTTTGCCAAATCCCATCGGAACATATCTTGCCAAACACTCAATTATAAATCTTTCTACAAAAAAGTAAAGTAAATTATATTTTTAATTTATGTCTTTATAATTTAGCTTTTTTAGATTAAATGTATGCAATTTTACTTAAGTTAAATACACAATGTAATTTTTGTGGTTCGAGATTTTCAAGAATCAAGTCAATCAATGTTTAAGTAATTGATTCGAAATACTTGAAGCTGATAGTTGTTGAAGTGAAGCGTTCAGTTAAAATGTGTGTCAAACTGAGTGAAGAAAACCAATAATTACAGTAAGTGTACCTTACCAAATAAGTGTTTGTTAATGTTGCACTGGAAAGCCGAAAGATTATGTTGGCGACAAATCTGGTAATGGACACCAGGATCAATCTCCAGAAAAAGATACCTATTTTCATCACTCATATATCCAAGATAGAGAAATATTTCACTTTTACCAGCAATCATTTTACCAGATTGATAAGCAGATTTGTAACCAAATCAATTACTACAGAAACTTGAACTAGATATATAACTAAAATTTTCAGATTCAGGAATCTCAAAATATTTAAGTGCTATGAATAGAAACTTTCATACACACGTCTCTTTTTAAAAAATATTCTTAAAAATATTAAACAATTACTAAGAACAGCCCATCGACCAGAAGCTAATGGTAAGGTTGAGACGTTGGACCACGCAATAGTCATACATTTAAATTATAAAGTCCATGAATCATCTAGAAATGTCCCATGGTTCAAATTACCTATAAGTAACTCAAGAATAAAACTTTACAATTCACTCCATAAATAAATTCACATTAGAATATTTAACTTATAGTACATTACACTTAACAAATCCTTTAAAGGAATACATTTACTCTCCAGTTGAAAAAACTAGAAAAATAGCAGCTCAGAAAACAAAACTATCACAAAAGAAACAAAAATACATTATGAAGCTAAATTGGCTGATGAGTTTGTCCTAATGATTTAGCTATATACTAATAGTACAAAAATCTGAATACTAGAAAAGTTTCTCCAACAATGAGTGGTCTACATAATACTCCCATAAAAGTTTATGTCAATTACAAAACTAGGAAAAAACTGTGCTCCTGAAACTTTAAAATTGAGCTGTGAATAAATTGCAGATAGTTTATTTCAAATAGTTTATTTTCGTATCATTGTCGTTTATTCACTAAATGGTATAACATTTAGTGGTCTATATAAAATTCTCAGAAAAATTTTTGATGTCAACCACAAAATTGATCAAACATATATTCACACAGAAGAGAAAACAAAAATAGTACAAGTTTAAAAATTCAGAAAATAATGATCATCTGAAATTTTAAAACTGAGCCATGAACAAGTTACATATAGTTTATTTCTAAAGTATCACTGTGGTGTATAGTTAATTTTTTTTTTTTTGCATTTTTCCTTGAGAGAGAGATAACTTCTGTTACTATTGAAGAAATGGCAACATTTTAAGATTGATGGTTAAAGATTTTAACTTCACAACCATGGTCATATTAATGTCAAAAAGTCTTATCTCATATCACATATCTAATAAACTTAATTTTAATGCTTTTAATACATATATGTTATGAGCAAAGTATGAACTTTTGCATTCCATACAATGCTTAGGCATTGTATATAATGCCGAAAACTAACTGGTAATGTATGAAATAATTCATATTTCACACATAGCCTAGTGAGAAAATGGCGAAAGTATGAAATACATCTCCGATTCGTTTGGAATATTGCGTGGTAAAGCATGAGACGTTTAACACATACCTCAGGCTCTGAAATAAAAATTTATTAAGAAGAGTCAAAGCACTCAATTTTACTCAAAACTTTTTGAACAAAAGATTGGTTTTTCTTGTGCCACACGAAGCTGTCATATTGCAGAAGTAGTTATGGTCTATAGACATAAAACAACTATTTGACGAAAAACTGAATAAAATTCAAGTTAATGGTAAAAAATAATAAAATTTTATTTAAAAAAAATTTTTAGCTTAAACTACTTACTAGAAGTTACTAACTTTTGTACAAATATGACTACCAAAAATGAACCAACACAGACTATTGGTTGCAGAATAGCTATGACGTGATGTTTGTGGAAAATAAAAGTAAACTCATTAAACATGCTAAAAAGGGTGAATAAAATACACAGCAGTGGTCCCCAACTACCAGCCTGTGGATCAAATGGTATGGGGCCACTTACAGAACTTTAAATTACTTCTTACTGGAGTGTATTTCTCTCATGTTTCTGTTTGACTGTTCACTTTACATTTAATGTAAAATCATTTTATATTCATTTTTGGTGAAACTGAATTTTATTCTGAAGCATATTTAAATACAACTAAATAAAAATTATTAAATCAAAACAATTTAAAACATAAACAATCAAAGTCCCATCTTCAGCGGGCCTGTGGCAAAATTATAAAACGTTGTCCGGTTCACAGGAATAAAACACTTGGGAAGCACTTCTATACAGCATAATGTCACAGATTTTGAGTTATCTTATGTACTTCATGAAGGTATTTTGGCTATTGAATATGGAAGAATTAATGAAAATGCACGTTTTTCCTAATGCCAATACATCAACACTTGTAATGTGTGGGAAATATGATGGTTTCTAACGACTTGGAACTTCTGAGGAAATTTTAAAGCATGTGTATACAAAATCACAATTATTTTTGTGCACTAAGAATTTGCTAAGAATTAAAGATACTCCTGAAGACAAATTTCCTTTCCGGTCAGTGGCAATTGGGCCAAGGATTCATCAAATGTGTATAAAATAAGTAAGCGAATAAGAATTGTATTTTTGTAAAATATGCAATAAAGAGTACTTTAAAATGTCATTCAAACTTACCATTTTGCTTAATATTAATTTATTTGCTATATGAATTTTTTTTCTTAATTATAAAGGCATAAATTTTGCTTGGTATAGCTTTCATTTTCATAAATGTATTTTGAATAACTTTGTTAATGGTACTCACATCTTTTCTTCAGAAAAAATTTGTAATTTTTACATATGTATACTATTGATATAAAAGCCTTAACATGAACTTTTTTCCTGCTTTACCTAAACAGGTTTAGTCATTTCATAGAATGCCTAGGCATTATATACAATGTCTAGGTAAAGTATGAAATATTTTTTCATATTTTATACTTTGCCTAAAAACAAGTGGAATTATATACAATGTCTAGGAATTCTATAGAATGCTGCCATTTTGTACATAGCTGGTAACATATCTATATAATCTTGTAAATTTTTTTGTACTATTTATTTTGCTAGTGTAAGTTAAGACTGTTATTTTTTAAAAAAAGAAGAGCTTTTGATTAACAATAATTTTAATTTAAATTAGGTGCATAAAACTTTCTTTTAAGGGAGATGGGGTTAAAATATAATTAATCTTTTTTCTTTTCCCCTCCAAATATTAAACTTTCCCTGAAAAATTAAAACTGCATTTGTCTAAGAACATAGAGAGAGTTCCTTTGTAAAATCAGAATTCATTTGTTTGTATGCTATTGAGCAAGGTTGAGGTTGCAATCTCATTTCCTTTTCCTAATTTAAATATCTTAGCGCCCTATTAATTGATCTTCTTTCCACTATCATAAATTGTTGTTGTATGGTGTTTTCAGTTTACTCCCAAAAGTAATTTTCATCCAAGTACATTTAAAATAAAAGATTTAGTTCAGAAGATTCTATAAAACTTTGTATATGCTGTAATTAAAGGGTGTCAAACTCAAACGCCGACTTGGGCAAAATAAACAAGGTTTAACTTAAGGAGGGCTGCAAAGAAAATCAATATTCATTATAAGTGTAAATTTATTTCAAATAATGCTATATAATAAATGTATAGAAAAGAACAGGGAAATATTAATGTTTTCATCATGACACTTGACACACACACACGCTCTCTGTTACAATCTTTCCAATACAAGGAAAAAAATTTTGATATTTTATTGTGTGATAATAAACTGGCCGAGCCTCAAAAATACTTGTGGTGGGCCACAAATTTAACAACCCTGCTGTAACTAATTGAGATGCAATACATTTAATAACATAAATGGGGATAAACATATACCATAATGGGGATAACATATACTTAACTATAATATAAAGCAGAAAAAATACAAAAATTTCACATAAAGATAATATTTAAAAAGCATAATGAATCAACAATTTTAAAAGGTACTTACTTATTATTATCACTGCCACAGAATTGGCATCACATGAATTGGGCCTTGATATCAAATGAACAAAAGTTTCTAACGCGTTTCATAAGTAAAAAAACAATGAGTCAGACTTTGGTGGAAAATGGAGAGACTTGTATGGTGCCAATTCGGCTGAGATGACGCTAATATGTACGTACCCTATAAAAGTTAATTTAAAATTACTAAAACACTTAAAATTCTATCGTTGAAGAAATATAACTGTCTATAGCTATAAACAATTAAAAATATGAAAATACTCAATTTTAATTCCTTACAACACACTACGGCCTTACTTAAGAAAAACAAATGACAAACATTTCACAAATAATCAATTTAAAAAAAAAAGCTTTAAATCTTGAAAGTTAAAAATATTTATAATAAATTATAATTCAAATAATAAATCCTATGCATTAACCAGTAATTCGGCAAGTATTTTTAGTTTTAGTTGAGTAGAATTTATATTCTGATTTCATTAAATACTCTTTTATTAAAATATGATATGTTGCTACATAAGAAATTACCTTCATCACAACCTCGATAGATTTTACAAATCCAATGAAACACAAGACGTTGAAAATAACTTTCAGTGATTACCATGGTAATGGAAAATAAAAATATGATAAATGTATTTAAAGTCAAGGCTAGGTAAAAAGAAACTTGTACATAAAATTCATTTCACATTAAAAACAAATTCAGTAAATCATGAACACAAGTTATGGTAGTAATTAATTGATCGATTTTTGAGTGCTTAACGTATTATTGCAATCTATTGGCTACATTATATGAAACGAATCACCTGGTTGCCAATTCAGCCTGTATGACACCTAGGCAATTGAGGTTGCCAAACTTGGTGAGTTATTAACAGAGTTGGGGATTGTTACGATAATATGCAAGTACCAATTTTGCAATAATAAAATATAAAGTATTGTACCTTATGTTCCATGCATAAGCTTCAGATTCGAGGGTAACAATTTGATGTAATTTCTATCATTTTGCCATTGAATAATCAATTTCAAACTTTTATTTTGCTAAATTCAACAAACAAACATTCTCAGTTCATTACTCTGTAAACTATTTTTTTATTTATTTTAGAAAATAGGAAGTAAAAATAATACAAAGAATAATAATCATGAGAGCACAAAGAGCTTTTAATTTATTATTTAGATTGTGCATGTGGTTTGAAATATCAAGAGGTACAAGCATCTGAGAATCAACTCTAAATTTGAGTAAAATACTTCATGAAAGTTACCAAAAAGTAATTAAACACAATAACCTCACAGGGATGAGCTGATCCTTTTCAAAACTACAGCAAAGCTTATAAGTTTTTTTAATTCAAATTTTCACAGCAAATAATGTGCTACACAGTAGACAATTTACAGCTCAAAGTACTGGGGTAAAAGTGGGAAGTACAGAAATGTAAATAGTAAAGGTTTAATATAGATATAACAAATTTTTTTTTACGGACTTAAATACAACAAAATATTTTGATGCATTTAATTATATATATTATTCATGCATATATATTTGCATGATCATTTAGCAGAAAAATATATTAAGTTAAAACTTCCTTTAACGCTTATTGCTCCAAATTTGTTGAACCATAAAATAGGATTTATTGTCTGAAGCTAAACTAAATAACTAAAAAAAGGATCACTCTCACTAAAAATAAATTGCATTGAACTTTATTCACTCATCTTCTTAAATTCCAGGCAGTCGTTAAAGAGCCTTTTAGAAGAGAGGGAAGGAAACGGGGATGACATTCTGCGGGGATAGAGCCAAGCAATTTTCTCACCAATATCCAGCACTTCCTTTGAGATAGAATGCCCCATTTTATATTCTCCATGGACATAGACCCTGATGCACTATATAATCTGACTTCTTGTTGAAAGCATTTTGGAATAAAGAAAATAATATATAACTATCTTTTGAAACTGCAAATTTAAATACATGCTACAAATTTATTTTAAACAAAATTAAGTAATTGACATG
>BMAU01002288.1:0-30000 GCA_019973935.1 Trichonephila clavipes
TAATAAGAGAGAATTCCGTCGCCATCATAGCTCAGTGGCAGAGCACTGGTCTTGTAAACCATGGTTCGTGTTCAAACCTCGCTGGTGGCTTTGCAAATATTTGCTCAAGCAGTATGTTGTTTCTAATGAAAAGACGTAATTCTTCCATATTTTTTTTGATAGTGCATTTGATTCACACTCGATGTATCCGGTATATTTCTGATCCAGAAGGGGAATGTCTTTTTAGGAAGAGAAAGTGTTTTCATACCTATATATATATATATATATATAAATATATATATATATATATATATATATATATATATATATATATTATATATATATATATATATATAATATATATATATATATATATATATATATATATATATATATATATATAAATTGCTATGCGAGAGAAATTGTCACTAAAAAACCAAAATGTGCAATGAGTAATATGAGTGAAAAAACACGTCGCTTCATAGCTCAGTGGCAGAGCACTGGTCTTGTAAACCAGGGGTCGTGAGTTAAAACCTCGCTGGTGGCTTTGCAAATATTTGCTCAAGCAGTATGTTGTTTCTAATTAAAAGACGTATTTTCCAAATTATTTTAATAGTGCATTGATTCTCACGATGTATCCGGGAATATTTCGATCCAGAAGAGGAATGTCTTTTTTAGGAAGAGAAAGGTTTTTCATACCTATATATATATATATATATATATATATTAAATTGCTATGCGAGAGAAATTTCGAAGAAAAAAAAAAACAAAAATGTGCAATGAGTAATATGAGTGAAACACGTCGCCATCATAGCTCAGTGGCAGAGCACTGGTCTTGTAAACCAGTGGTCGTGAGTTCGATCCTCACTGGTGGCTTTGCAAATATTTGCTCAAGCAGTGTTGTTTCTAATGAAAAGACGAATTTTCCGTATTATTCTTTTTATAGTGCATTCGATTCTCACTGATGTATCCGGAATATTTCGATCCAAAAGAGGGATGTATTTTTAGGAAGAGAAAGGTTTTTTCATACCTATATATATATATAAATTGCTATGCGAGAGAAATGTCACTAAAAAACAAAAATGTGCAATGAGTAATATGAGTGAAACCGTCGCATCATAGCTCAGTGGCAGAGCACTGGTCTTGTAAACCAGGGTTCGAGTTCGATCCTCACTGGTGGCTTTGCAAATATTTGCTGAAGCAGTATGTTGTTTCTAATGAAAAGACGAATTTTTCCGTTTTTCTTTTGATAGTGCATTCGATTCACACTGATGTATCCCGAATATTTCGATCCAGAAGAGGAATGTCTTTTTTAGGAAGAAAAAAGCTTTTTCATGACCACTTTATCATTTAATGATTTACTCTATTCATGAGAAATGTGAATAAAACAAAAATGTGCATTTAATGGCGGGTCTTTAGTGGCTGGGAGAGCACTGGTCTTGTAAAATGGTAAGGGAAGAGTGAAAAAACTTTCGCTGATTTTTAATATTTGTGAAGATACTGGTTTTATTTTTTTAACTTGAAAAGATTTTTATCTTGAACTTTTATTTTTCTTACAGTGCATTCGATTCAAACTGATTATCCGAATATTTACTTTCGGATTATTTCTTTTAGGAAGAGAAAGGATTATTTATACCTTGAACTTTCGGATTTTTAACTTGAACTTTCGGATTTTTTAACTTGAACTTTCGGATTTTTAACTTGAACTTTCGGATTTTTTTTGAACTTTCGGATTTTTTAACTTGAACTTTCGGATTTTTTAATTTGAACTTTCGGATTTTTTTTAACTTTGAACTTTTTGATTTTAGATAATTTTGATTTGAACTTTCGGATCTCAAATATTTTTGATTTGAACTTTTCGGATCAGGAATTTATTTTTCTACCTTTACAACTCTTTTAAAGATGTGTGCATCATCTTGGAAGTTTGAGGGTTCACTTATATTATGTACTAAATTGTTTTTAAATTTTTAATATTGCAATATCTTTCGGAATGTGATGGCGAATAGTTTTATTTTTCAAGTATAATGATTTATTTTAACTTTTTAATTTTTTTTTTCTGAAATTTGAAAATTTTCCAATTAAATTACCAAGTTGCAATATTGGGAAGGTTGGCGCCATCCAACTAGTTTAACCCCACTTATCGGTCCTAAGTCCGAGATTGCACTTGGATATTTTATAAATTTTTATTTTATTATATAATTTTTTAATTTTGTTTGAAAATGATGGAACATTATCTTTTATATTCGCCATTGATATTCTGAAGTGTTTTGGTATTTTGGGATTCATATATTTCAATTTTTAAAATGATAATTGTGATTGTTTTTATATATTTAAATATATATATATATATATATATATATATATATATATAATATATAAATTGCTATGCGAGAGAAATGTCAATAAAAAAACAAAAATGTGCAATGAGTAATATGAGTGAAATCCTCGACATCATAGCTCAGTGGCAGATTGATTAATTGATTGATTTAATATTAACGTCGCACTGTTCAGCTACACGAGGGCTTTTGGCGACGGACCACGTAATTTTGAACCATGGTCAAGTGACGTGGACGACACCTGAGCTGGCACCCCCCTCTCCTAACTCCCACACCACACCAACGGGAGGAAGTTTCAGCTCTCGACAGATTTAACGTGCATCGCTGCCCTACACGGCGGGTCTTTAGTGGTACTGGGATCGAACTCGTGACCAGGCAAGCCACGATCCGATACCTATACCACTCGGCTACCGCGGCCACAGCTCAGTGGCAGAGCACTGGTCTTGTAAACCAGGGGTCGTGAGTTCGATCCTCACTGGTGGCTTTGCAAATATTTGCTCAAGCAGTATGTTGTTTCTAATGAAAAGATGCATCCTCTATATTTTTCTTTTGATAGTTCATTCGATTCAAACTCGATGTTTCCGGAATACTTCGATCCAGAAGAGGAAAGTCTTTTTAGGAAGAGAAAAGTTTCTCTTACTATATTAAAAATCTAATAAACAAGAGAAATGTCATTAAAAAAACAAAAATGTGCAATGAGTAATATGAGTGAAATCCGTCGCCATTATAGCTCTTTGGCAGAGCACTGGTCTTGTAAACCAGGGGTCGTGAGTTTAAACATCGCTGGTGGCTTTGCAAATATTTGCTCAAGCAGTATATTGTTTCTAATGAAAAGACGCATTTTCCGTATTATTCTTTTATAGTGCATTCGATTCTCACTCGATGTATCCGGAATATTTCAATGCAAAAAGAGGGATGTATTTTTAGGAAGAGAAAGCTTTTCATACCTTATATATATATATATATATATATAAATTGCTATGCGAGAGAAATGTAACTAAAAAACAAAAATCTGTAATAAGTAATAAGAGTGAAATCCGTCGCCATCATAGCTCAGTGGCAGAGCACTGGTCTTGTAAACCAGGGTTCGTGAGTTCGATGCTCAATGGTAACTTTGCAAATATTTGCTGAAGCAGTATGTTGTTTCTAATGAAAAGACGCATTTTCCGTATTATTCTTTTTATAGTGCATTCGATTCTCACTCGATGTATCCGGTATTTTCGATCCAGAAGAGGAATGTCTTTTAGGAAGAAAAAGGATTTTAATACCTATATATATATATATATATATAAATTGCTATGCGAGAGAAATGTCACTAAAAAACAAAAATGTGCAATGAGTAATATGAGTGAAATACATCGCCATCATAGCTCAGTGGCAGAGCACTGCTCTTGTAAACCAGGGGTCGTGAGTTTGATCCTCACTGGTGGCTTTGCAAATATTTGCTCAAGCAGTCTGTTGTTTCTAATGAAAAGACGCATTTTCCGTATTATTCTTTTTATAGTGCATTCGATTCTCACTCGATGTATCCGGAATATTTCGATCCAAAAGAGGGATGTCTTTTTAGAAAGAGAAAAGTTTCTCTTACTTACAAATCTAATAAACGAGAGAAATGTCATTAAAAAAAACAAAAATCTGTAATGAGTAATAAGAGTGAATTCCGTCGCCATCATAGCTCAGTGGCAGAGCACTGGTCTTGTAAACCATAGTTCGTGTGTTCAAACCTCGCTGGTGGCTTTGCAAATATTTGCTGAAGCAGTATGTTGTTTCTAATGAAAAGACGTATCTTCCGTATTTATTTTTATAGTGCATTCGATTCTCACTCGATGTATCCGGAATATTTCGATCCAGAAGAGGAATGTCTTTTTAGAAAGAGAAAGGTTTTTCATACGTTTTCATACATAATATAATATTATATACGAGAGAAATGTCATTAAAAACACTAAAAAAATCTGTAATGAGTAATAAGAGTGAATTCCGTCGCCATCATAGCTCAGTGGCAGAGCACTGGTCTTGTAAACCATGGTTCGTGTGTTCAAACCTCGCTGGTGGCTTTGCAAATATTTGCTGAAGCAGTATGTTGTTTCTAATGAAAAGACGAATCTTCCGTATTTTTTTTTATAGTGCATTCGATTCTCACTCGATGTATCCGGAATATTTCGATCCAGAAGAGGAATGTCTTTTTAGGAAGAGAAAGGATTTTCATACCTATATATATATATATAAATTGCTATGCGAGAGAAATGTCACTAAAAAACAAAAATGTGCAATGAGTAATATGAGTGAAACACGTCGCCATCATAGCTCAGTGGCAGAGCACTGGTCTTGTAAACCAGGGTTCGTGAGTTCGATGCTCAATGGTGTAACTTTGCAAATATTTGCTGAAGCAGTATGTTGTTTCTAATGAAAAGACGAATTTTCCGTATTTTCTTTTTATAGTGCATTCGATTCTCACTCGATGTATCCGGAATATTTCGATCCAGAAGAGGAATGTCTTTTTAGGAAGAGAAAGGATTTTTACCTATATATATATATATATATATATATATATATATATATATAAATTGCTATGCGAGAGAAATGTCACTAAAAAAACAAAAATGTGCAATGAGTAATATGAGTGAAATACATCGCCATCATAGCTCAGTGGCAGAGCACTGCTCTTGTAAACCAGGGGTCGTGAGTTTGATCCTCACTGGTGGCTTTGCAAATATTTGCTCAAGCAGTATGTTGTTTCTAATGAAAAGACGCATTTTCCGTATTATTCTTTTTATAGTGCATTCGATTCTCACTCGATGTATCCGGAATATTTCGATCCAAAAGAGGGATGTCTTTTTAGAAAGAGAAAAGTTTCCCTTACTTACAAATCTAATAAACAAGAGAAATGTCATTAAAAAAACAAAAATCTGTAATGAGTAATAAGAGTGAATTCCGTCGCCATCATAGCTCAGTGGCAGAGCACTGGTCTTGTAAACCATGGTTCGTGTGTTCAAACCTCGCTGGTGGCTTTGCAAATATTTGCTGAAGCAGTATGTTGTTTCTAATGAAAAGACGTATCTTCCGTATTTATTTTTATAGTGCATTCGATTCTCACTCGATGTATCCGGAATATTTCGATCCAGAAGAGGAATGTCTTTTTAGGAAGAAAAGGTTTTTCATACCTATATATATATATATATATATATATATAAATTGCTATGCGAGAGAAATTTCACTAAAAAAACAAAAATGTGCAATGAGTAATATGAGTGAAATCCGTCGCCATCATAGCTCAGTGGCAGAGCACTGGTCTTGTAAACCAGGGTTCGTGAGTTCGATGCTCAATGGTAACTTTGCAAATATTTGCTGAAGCAGTATGTTGTTTCTAATGAAAAGACGCATTTTCCGTATTTTTTTTATAGTGCATTCGATTCTCACTCGATGTATCCGGAATATTTCGATCCAGAAGAGGAATGTCTTTTTAGGAAGAAAAATATTTTCATATATATATATTTTTATATATATATATATATATATATATATATATATATATAAATTATATATATAAATAAAATTGAGAGAAATTTCACTAAAAAAACAAAAATGTGCAATGAGTAATATGAGTGAATCCGTCGCCATCATAGCTCAGTGGCAGAGCACTGGTCTTGTAAACCAGGGGTCGTGAGTTCGATGCTCACTGGTAGCTTTGCAAATATTTGCTCAAGCAGTATGTTTTTTCTAATGAAAAGACGCATTTTCCGTATTATTCTTTTTATAGTGCATTCGATTCTCACTCGATGTATCCGGAATATTTCGATCCAAAAGAGGGATGTATTTTTAGGAAAGAGAAAGGTTTTTCATACCTACAAATCTAATAAACGAGAGAAATGTCATTAAAAAAACAAAAATCTGTAATGAGTAATAAGAGTGAATTCCGTCGCCATCATAGCTCAGTGGCAGAGCACTGGTCTTGTAAACCAGGGGTCGTGAGTTCAATCCTCGCTGGTGGCTTTGCAAATATTTGCTGAAGCAGTATGTTGTTTCTAATGAAAAGACGAATCTTCCGTATTTTTCTTTTGATAGTGCATTCGATTCACACTCGATGTATCCGGAATTTTTCGATCCAGAAGAGGAATGTCTTTTTAGGAAGAGAAAGGAGTTTCATGATTTTCATTTAATGATTTATCTATTCATTTGTGAATATACTGTGTTTTTAATGTGAACATTCGGTTTTTAGAAATTTTTAGTTTGAACTTTCAGATTTTTAACTTGAAATTTTTAATTGAACTTTCGGATTTTTTAACTTGAACTTTCGCCATTATTTAACCTGAACTTTCGTATTATATAACTTTAACTTTCGGATTATTTCGTGAACTTTCGGATTATTGCTGGTGGAACTTTCAAATTTTTGCTTGAACTTCGGATTTTTCACTGAAAACTTTCGCATTTTTTTAACTTGAAATTTTTTAATGTGCAATGATTTTAACTGAACTTTCCGGAATTTTTAATTTGAACTTTGAGTGAACTTTTTGATTTTAGATAATTTTTGATTTGAACTTTCGATCTCAAATATTTTTGATTTGAACAGATCAGAGCACTTTGGTCTTGTGCATCATCTTGGAAGTTTGAGGGTTCACTTATATTATGTACTTTGCAAATTGTTTTTAAATTTTAATATTGCAATATCTTTCGAATGTGATGGCGAATAGTTTTAGAAAAAAAAGTATAATGATTTATTTTAACTTTTTAATTTTTTTTTCTGAAATTTGAAAATTTTTTAAATTACCAAGTGCATAGGGGAAGGTTGGCGCCATCCAATAGTTTATCCCCAATTATCGGTCCTAAAGATTGCACTTGGATATTTTATAAATTTTTATTTTAAAAATTTTTTAATTTTGTTTGAAAATGATGGAACATTATCTTTTTATATTCGCCATTGATATTCTGAAGTGTTTTGGTATTTTGGGATTCATATATTTCAATTTTTAAATGAAAATTGTGTATATTTTTATATATATATATATATATATATATATATATATAAATTGCTATGCGAGAGAAATGTCAATAAAAAAACAAAAATGTGCAATGAGTAATATGAGTGAAATCCTCGACATCATAGCTCAGTGGCAGATTGATTAATTGATTGATTTAATATAACGTCGCACTGTTCAGCTATTTGCTCAAGAGGGTTTTTGGCGACGGACCACGTAATTTTGAAATGGTCAATGACGTTGGACTCACCTGAGCTGGCACCCCTCTCTCCTAACTCCCACACCACACCAACGGGAGGACGTTTCATAGCTCTCGACAGTGGCAGAGAAATGTCACTAATAAAACAAAAATGTGCAATGAGTAATATTGAAATCCTCGACATCATAGCTCAGTGGCAGAGCACTGGTCTTGTAAACCAGGGGTCGTGAGTTCGATCCTCACTGGTGGCTTTGCAAATATTTGCTCAAGCAGTATGTTGTTTCTAATGAAAAGACGCATTTTCCGTATTTTTCTTTTTTATAGTTCATTCGATTCTCACTCGATGTATCCGGAATATTTCGATCCAAAAGAGGATGTCTTTTTAGGAAGAGAAAAGTTTCTCTTACTTAAAAATCTAATAAAAAGAGAAATGTCATTAAAAAACCAAAAATATGCAATGAGTAATATGAGTCAATTCCGTCGCCATCATAGCTCAGTGGCAGAGCACTGGTCTTGTAAACCAGGGGTTCGTGAGTTCAAACCTCGCTGGTGGCTTTGCAAATATTTGCTCAAGCAGTATGTTGTTTCTAATGAAAAGACGCATTTTCCGTATTATTCTTTTTATAGTGCATTCGATTCTCACTCGATGTATCCGGAATATTTCGATCCAGAAGAGGAATGTCTTTTTAGGAAGAGAAAGGATTTTCATACCTATATATATATATATATATAAATTGCTATGCGAGAGAAATGTCACTAAAAAACAAAAATGTGCAATGAGTAATATGAGTGAAACACGTCGCCATCATAGCTCAGTGGCAGAGCACTGGTCTTGTAAACCAGGGTCGTGAGTTCAAACCTCGCTGGTGGCTTTGCAAATATTTGCTCAAGCAGTATGTTGTTTCTAATGAAAAGACGTATTTTCCGTATTTTCTTTTATAGTGCATTCGATTCTCACTCGATGTATCCGGTATTTTTCGATCCAGAAGAGGAATGTCTTTTTAGGAAGAGAAAGGATTTTAATACCTATATATATATATATATATATATATATAAATTGCTATGCGAGAGAAATGTCACTAAAAAAACAAAAATGTGCAATGAGTAATATGAGTGAAATACGTCGCCATCATAGCTCAGTGGCAGAGCACTGGTCTTGTAAACCAGGGGTCGTGAGTTCGATCCTCACTGGTGGCTTTGCAAATATTTGCTCAAGCAGTATGTTGTTTCTAATGAAAAGACGCATTTTCCGTATTATTCTTTTTATAGTGCATTCGATTCTCACTCGATGTATCCGGAATATTTCGATCCAAAAGAGGGATGTCTTTTTAGAAAGAGAAAAGTTTCTCTTACTTACAAATCTAATAAACGAGAGAAATGTCATTAAAAAAACAAAAATCTGTAATGAGTAATAAGAGTGAATTCCGTCGCCATCATAGCTCAGTGGCAGAGCACTGGTCTTGTAAACCATGGTTCGTGTGTTCAAACCTCGCTGGTGGCTTTGCAAATATTTGCTGAAGCAGTATGTTGTTTCTAATGCTCGTATCTTCCGTATTTTTTTTATAGTGCATTCGATTCACACTCGATGTATCCGGAATATTTCGATCCAGAAGAGGAATGTCTTTTAGGAAAGAAAAGGTTTTTCATACCTATATATATATATATAAATTGCTATGCGAGAGAAATGTCACTAAAAAAACAAAAATGTGCAATGAGTAATATGAGTGAAATCCGTCGCCATCATAGCTCAGTGGCAGAGCACTGGTCTTGTAAACCAGGGTTCGTGAGTTCGATGCTCAATGGTAACTTTGCAAATATTTGCTGAAGCAGTATGTTGTTTCTAATGAAAAGACGAATTTTCCGTATTTTCTTTTGATAGTGCATTCGATTCACACTCGATGTATCCGGTATTTTTCGATCCAGAAGAGGAATGTCTTTTTAGGAAGAGAAAGGATTTTAATACCTATATATATATATATATATATATATATAAATTGCTATGCGAGAGAAATGTCACTAAAAAAACAAAAATGTGCAATGAGTAATATGAGTGAAATACGTCGCCATCATAGCTCAGTGGCAGAGCACTGGTCTTGTAAACCAGGGGTCGTGAGTTTGATCCTCACTGGTGGCTTTGCAAATATTTGCTCAAGCAGTATGTTGTTTCTAATGAAAAGACGCATTTTCCGTATTATTCTTTTATAGTGCATTCGATTCTCACTCGATGTATCCGGAATATTTCGATCCAAAAGAGGGATGTCTTTTTAGAAGAGAAAAGTTTTCTTACTTACAAATCTAATAAACAAGAGAAATGTCATTAAAAAAACAAAAATCTGTAATGAGTAATAAGAGAGAATTCCGTCGCCATCATAGCTCAGTGGCAGAGCACTGGTCTTGTAAACCATGGTTCGTGTGTTCAAACCTCGCTGGTGGCTTTGCAAATATTTGCTGAAGCAGTATGTTGTTTCTAATGAAAAGACGTATCTTCCGTATTTATTTTTATAGTGCATTCGATTCTCACTCGATGTATCCGGAATATTTCGATCCAGAAGAGGAATGTCTTTTTAGGAAGAAAAGGTTTTTCATACCTATATATATATATATATATATATATATATAAATTGCTATGCGAGAGAAATTTCACTAAAAAAACAAAAATGTGCAATGAGTAATATGAGTGAAATCCGTCGCCATCATAGCTCAGTGGCAGAGCACTGGTCTTGTAAACCAGGGTTCGTGAGTTCAATGCTCAATGGTGGCTTTGCAAATATTTGCTGAAGCAGTATGTTGTTTGTAATGAAAAGACGTATCTTCCGTATTTATTTTTATAGTGCATTCGATTCTCACTCGATGTATCCGGAATATTTCGATTCAGAAGAGGAATGTCTTTTTAGGAAGAAAAGGTTTTTCATACCTATATATATATATATATATATATATATATATATATATATATATATATATGCTATGCGAGAGAAATTTCACTAAAAAACAAAAAATGTGCAATGAGTAATATGCTATGCGAGAGAAATTTCACGTAAAAAAACAAAAATGTGCAATGAGTAATATGAGTGACATCCGTCGCCATCATAGCTCAGTGGCAGAGCACTGGTCTTGTAAACCAGGGGTCGTGAGTTCGATCCTCACTGGTAGCTTTGCAAATATTTGCTCAAGCAGTATGTTTTTTCTAATAAAAAGTCGCATTTTCCGTATTATTCTTTTTATTGTGCATTCGATTCTCACTCGATGTATCCGGAATATTTCGATCCAAAAGAGGGATGTATTTTTAGGAAGAGAAAGGTTTTTCATACCTATATATATATAAATTGCTATGCGAGAGAAATGTCACTAAAAAAACAAAAATCTGTAATGAGTAATAAGAGTGAAATCCGTCGCAATCATAGCTCAGTGGCATAGCACTGGTCTTGTAAACCAGGGTTCGTGAGTTCGATGCTCAAAGGTAACTTTGCAAATATTTGCTGAAGCAGTATGTTGTTTCTAATGAGAAGACGAATCTTCCGTTTTTTCTTTTGATAGTGCATTCGATTCACACTCGATGTATCCGGAATTTTTCAATCCAGAAGAGGAATGTCTTTTTAGGAAGAGAAAGGATTTTCATGATTTTCAATTAATGATTTACTCTATTCATTTGTGAATATACTGTGTTTTTAATGTGAACTTTCGGTTTTTAGAAATTTTTAGTTTGAACTTTCAGATTTTTTAACTTGAACTTTCGGATTTTTTAACTTGAACTTTCGGATTTTTTAACTTGAACTTTCGGATTATTTAACCTGAACTTTCGTATTATATAACTTTAACTTTCGGATTATTTAACTTGAACTTTCGGATTATTTAACTTGAACTTTCGGATTTTTTAACTTGAACTTTCGGATTTTTAACTTGAACTTTCGGATTTTTTAACTTGAACTTTCGGATTTTTTTTGAACTTTTCGGATTTTTTAACTTGAACGGATTTTTAACTTGAACTTTCGGATTTTTTAACTTGAATTTTCGGATTTTTTAACTTGAATTTTCGGATTTTTTAACTTGAACTTTTTGATTTTAGATAATTTTTGATTTGAACTTTCGGATCTCAAATATTTTTGATTTGAACTTTCAGATCAGGAATTTATTTTTTCTACCTTTACAACTATTTTAAAGATGTGTGCATCATCTTGGAAGTTTGAGGGTTCAATTATTATGTACTAAATTGTTTTTAAATTTTAATATTGCAATATCTTTCGGAATGTGATGGCGAATAGTTTTATTTTTCAAGTATAATGATTTATTTTAACTTTTTAATTTTTTTTTTCTGAAATTTGAAAATTTTCCAATTAAATTACCAAGTTGCAATAGGGGAAAGGTTGGCGCCATCAAACTAGTTTAACCCCACTTATCGGTCCTAAGTCCGAGATTGCACTTGGATATTTTATAAATTTTTATTTTATTTTATAATTTTTTATTTTTGTTTGAAAATGATGGAACATTATCTTTTATATTCGCCATTGATATTCTGAAGTGTTTTGGTATTTTGGGATTCATATATTTCAATTTTTAAATTGATAATTGTGATTGTTTTTATATATTTAAATATATATATATATATATATATATATATATATATATATATATATATATATATATATATATAATTGATTATAAATAACGTGCTATGCGAGAGAAATGTCAATAAAAAAACAAAAATATGCAATGAGTAATATGAGTGAAATCCTCGACATCATAGCTCAGTGGCAGAGCACTGGTCTTGTAAACCAGGGGTCGTGAGTTCGATCCTCACTGGTGGCTTTGCAAATATTTGCTCAAGCAGTATGTTGTTTCTAATGAAAAGATGCATCCTCTATATTTTTCTTTTGATAGTTCATTCGATTCAAACTCGATGTTTCCGGAATACTTCGATCCAGAAGAGGAATGTCTTTTTAGGAAGAGAAAAGTTTCTCTTACTTAAAAATCTAATAAACGAGAGAAATGTCATTAAAAAAACAAAAATGTGCAATGAGTAATATGAGTGAAATCCGTCGCCATTATAGCTCTTTGGCAGAGCACTGGTCTTGTAAAACAGGGGTCGTGAGTTTAAACATCGCTGGTGGCTTTGCAAATATTTACTCAAGCAGTATATTGTTTCTAATGAAAAGACGCATTTTCCGTATTATTCTTTCTATAGTGCATTCGATTCTCACTCGATGTATCCGGAATATTTCGATGCAAAAAAAGGATGTATTTTTAGGAAGAGAAAGCTTTTTCATACCTTTATATATATATATATATAAATTGCTATGCGAGAGAAATGTAACTAAAAAAACAAAAATCTGTAATGAGTAATAAGAGTGAAATCCGTCGCAAACATAGCTCAGTGGCAGAGCACTGGTCTTGTAAACCAGGGTTCGTGAGTTCGATGCTCAATGGTAACTTTGCACATATTTGCTGAAGCAGTATGTTGTTTCTAATGAAAAGACGAATCTTCCGTATCTTTCTTTTGATAGTGCATTCGATTCACACTCGATGTATCCGGTATTTTTCGATCCAGAAGAGGAATGTCTTTTTAGGAAGAGAAAGGATTTTAATATATATATATATATATATATATAATTATATATGCGAGAGAAATGTCACTAAAAAAACAAAAATGTGCAATGAGTAATATGAGTGAAATACATCGCCATCATAGCTCAGTGGCAGAGCACTGCTCTTGTAAACCAGCGGTCGTGAGTTTGATCCTCACTGGTGGCTTTGCAAATATTTGCTCAAGCAGTCTGTTGTTTCTAATGAAAAGACGCATTTTCCGTATTATTCTTTTTATAGTGCATTCGATTCTCACTCGATGTATCCGGAATATTTCGATCCAAAAGAGGGATGTCTTTTAGAAAGAGAAAAGTTTCTCTTATATACAAATCTAATAAACGAGAGAAATGTCATTAAAAACAAAAATCTGTAATGAGTAATAGAGTGAATTCCGTCGCCATCATAGCTCAGTGGCAGAGCACTGGTCTTGTAAACCAGGGTTCGTGAGTTCGAACCTCGCTGGTGGCTTTGCAAATATTTGCTGAAGCAGTATGTTGTTTCTAATGAAAAGACGTATCTTCCGTATTTATTTTTATAGTGCATTCGATTCTCACTCGATGTATCCGGAATATTTCGATCCAGAAGAGGAATGTCTTTTTAGGAAGAAAAGGTTTTTCATACTTAAAAATATATATAAATTGCTATGCGAGAGAAATTTCACTAAAAACAAAAATGTGCAATGAGTAATATGAGTGAAATCCGTCGCCATCATAGCTCAGTGGCAGAGCACTGGTCTTGTAAACCAGGGGTCGTGAGTTCGATCCTCACTGGTGGCTTTGCAAATATTTGCTCAAGCAGTATGTTGTTTCTAATGAAAAGACAATTTTCCGTATTATTCTTTTTATAGTGCATTCGATTCTCACTCGATGTATCCGGAAAATTTCGATCCAGAAGAGGAATGTCTTTTTAGGAAGAGAAAGGATTTTAATACCTATATATATATATATATATATATATATATTAATAAAAACCAGAGAAATGTCATTAAAAAACCAAAAATGTGCAATGAGTAATATGAGTGAAGACCGTCGCCATCATAGCTCAGTGGCAGAGCACTGGTCTTGTAAACCAGGGGTCGTGAGTTCGATCCTCACTGGTGGCTTTGCAAATATTTGCTCAAGCAGTATGTTGTTTCTAATGAAAAGACGCATTTTCCGCATTATTCTTTTTACAGTGCATTCGATTCTCACTCGATGTATCCGGAATATTTCGATCCAAAAGAGGGATGTCTTTTTAGGAAGAGAAAGGATTTTCATACCTATATATATATATATATATATAAACTGCTATGCGAGAGAAATGTCACTAAAAAAAACAAAAATGTGCAATGAGTAATATGAGTGAAATCCGTCGCCATCATAGCTCAGTGGCAGAGCACTGGTCTTGTAAACCAGGGGTCGTGAGTTCGATCCTCACTGGTGGCTTTGCAAATATTTGCTCAAGCAGTATGTTGTTTCTAATGAAAAGATGCATTTTCCGTATTTTCTTTTATAGTGCATTCGATTCTCACTCGATGTATCCGGAATATTTCAATCCAGAAGAGGAATGTCTTTTTAGGAAGAGAAAGAAAAGTTTCTCTATATATATACATAAATATATAAACGAGAGAAATGTCATTAAAAAAACAAAAATCTGTAATGAGTAATAAGAGCGAAATCCGTCGCCATCATAGCTCAGTGGCAGAGCACTGGTCTTGTAAACCAGGGTTCGTGAGTTCGATGCTCAATGGTAACTTTGCAAATATTTGCTGAAGCAGTATGTTGTTTCTAATGAAAAGACGAATCTTCCGTATTTTTCTTTTGATAGTGCATTCGATTCACACTCGATGTATCCGGAATATTTCGATCCAGAAGAGGAATGTCTTTTTAGGAAGAGAAAGGGATTTATAATATATATATATATAATATATATATATATAAACTATGCGAGAGAAATGTCACTAAAAAAACAAAAATGTGCAATGGTAATATGAGTGAAATACATCGCCATCATAGCTCAGTGGCAGAGCACTGGTCTTGTAAACCAGGGGTCGTGAGTTTGATCCTCACTGGTGACTTTGCAAATATTTGCTCAAGCAGTCTGTTGTTTCTAATGAAAAGAGGCATTTTCCGTATTATTCTTTTTATAGTGCATTCGATTCTCACTCGATGTATCCGGAATATTTCGATCCAAAAGAGGGATGTATTTTTAGGAAGAGAAAGGTTTTTCATACCTATATATATATATATATATATAAATTGCTATGCGAGAGAAATGTCACTAAAAAAACAAAAATCTGTAATGAGTAATAAGAGCGAAATCCGTCGCAATCATAGCTCAGTGGCAGAGCACTGGTCTTGTAAACCATGGTTCGATGCTCAATGGTAACTTTGCAAATATTTGCTGAAGCAGTATGTTGTTTCTAATGAAAAGACGAATCTTCCGTATTTTTCTTTTAAAAGTGCATTCGATTCACACTCGATGTATCCGGAACTTTTCGATCCAGAAGAGGAATGTCTTTTTAGGAAGAGAAAAATTTATCTTACTTAAAAAATTAATATACGAGAGAAATATCACTAAAAAAACAAAAATGTGCAATGAGTAATATGAGTCAAATCCGTCGCCATCATAGCTCAGTGGCAGAGCACTGGTCTTGTAAACCAGGGGTCGTGAGTTCGATCCTCACTAGTGGCTTTGCAAATATTTGCTCAAGCAGTATGTTGTTTCTAATGAAAAGACGCATCTGTCATATCTCTCTTTTGATAGTGCATTCGATTCACACTCGATGCATCCGGAATTTTGCGATCCAGAAGAGGAATGTCTTTTTAGGAAGAGAAAAGTTTATCTTACTTAAAAAATTAATATACGAGAGAAATATGACTAAAAAAAACAAAAATGTGCAATGAGTAATATGAGTGAATTCTGTCGCCCTCATAGCTCAGTGGCAGAGCACTGATTTGTAAACCAGGGGTCGTGAGTTCGATCCTCACTGGTGGTTTTGCAAATATTTGCTCAAGCAGTATGTTGTTTTAATGAAAAGACGCATTTTCCGTATTATTCTTTTTATATTGCATTCGATTCTCATTCGATGTATCCGGAATATTTCGATCCAAAAGAGGGATGTATTTTTAGGAAGAGAAAAGTTTTTCATTATCTATATATATATATAATATATAAATTGCTATGCGAGAGAAATGTCACTAAAAAAACAAAAATTTGTAATGAGTAATAAGAGTGAAATTGGTCGCATTCATAGCTCAGTGGCAGAGCACTGGCCTTGTAAACCAGCGTTCGTGAGTTCGATGCTCAATGGTAACTTTGCAAATATTTGTTGAAGCAGTATGTTACTTCTAATGAAAAGACGCATCTGTCGTATTTTTCTTTTGATAGTGCATTCGATTCACACTCGATGTATCCGGAATATCCAGATGAATATTTCGATCCATATATATATATGTATTTTTAGGAAGAGAAAGGTTTTTCATACCTATATATATATATATAATTGCTATACGAGAGAAATATGACTAAAAAAAACAAAAATGTGCAATGAGTAATATGAGTGAATTCCGTCGCCCTCATAGCGCAGTGGCAGAACACTGGTTTTGTAAACCAAGGGTCGTGAGTTCAAACCTCGCTGGTGGTTTTGCAAATATTTGCTCAAGCAGTATGTTGTTTTAATGAAAAGACGCATTTTCCGTATTATTCTTTTTATATTGCATTCGATTCTCATTCGATGCATCCGGAAATTTTCGATCCAGAAGAGGAATGTATTTTTAGGAAGAGAAAGGTTTCTCATACCTATATATAATGATATAGTGCTATACGAGAGAAATATCACTAAAAAAACAAAAATGTGCAATGAGTATTATGACTGAAGTCCCTCGCCATCATAGCTCAGTGGCAGAGCACTGGTCTTGTAAACCAGGGGTCGTGAGTTCGATCCTCACTGGTGGCTTTGCAAATATTTGCTCAAGCAGTACGTTGTTTTAATGAAAAGACGCATTTTCCGTATTATTCTTTTTATATTGCATTCGATTCTCACTCGATGTATCCGGAATATTTCGATCCAAAAGAGGGATGTATTTTTAGGAAGAGAAAGGTTTTTCATACCTATATATATATATATATATAAATTGCTATGGGAGAGAAATGTCAATAAAAAAACAAAAATGTGCAATGAGTAATATGAGTGAAAACCGTCGCCATCATAGCTCAGTGGCAGAGCACTGGTCTTGTAAACCAGGGGTCGTGAGTTCGATCCTCACTGGTGGCTTTGCAAATATTTGCTCAAGCAGTATGTTGTTTCTAATGAAAAAATGCATCCGGTAATATCCTAGGAGAGCCCCCACCCTTGGCGCCAAACCGGAAAAAGGGCCAAGCGAAAACAAAATGGCGCCAAGCAAACCCGACAACGATGACAAGTAAATATAGCAGTATAAGATGGATGCGCAATGAAAATATATGTAAACACTACAGAAATTAACATTTAAGATAGAAAATATAACACACAACAGCACTTACTTTCTTATTGTTGATAAAGTGTAACAACTGCTTTTAAAAAATTCTGGAAAGTCTCGTCGCAGAGTGAGTGATCGCGAGAGCGCCGCCATAAATACTCAGCGAGGTAATGGTCGAACATGCCTTCTACGTGGCTGGTGTGATTACGGAGAAAACGTTTTATTGCCGATTAACTTACTATTGGAAAACCACGAATTCTTTCTTATACTTCTGCAAACATGATGCGTATTCACACCTTTTTTTCTACATCTCCATTCAAATCCATCCAAAACAACACTCTTTCGTTCATTTAATCCCATTTGCTCATTACATTTAGGACATTCATAACTTGAAGCAATTAATCCTTCTTTCATACACCATTCTCAATCAATTCATTCTTGCCTCTAGCATTCAATAACGTAAAAAATTCTAACGTGTATTCACTTACAAGCGCAGCCATACTTTCAACCCGGTGCCCAACAACAAAATGAAATTTGAAATGCGCGCCCACAAATGACGAAAATTCTAGAAAAAGTTAGGGTTGCCATATGTTGTATTTAAAAAAGCAAGGTTACCATGACGGCGCAATTATCGCCAACCAAAGTAATTCGCGCCAAGGGTGGGGACTCTCCTAGGTGTGAACCATATATATATATATATATATATATATATATATATATATATATATATATATATATATATATATATATATATAAATTGCTATGCGAGAGAAATGTAACTAAAAAAACAAAAATCTGTAATGAGTAATAAGAGTGAAATCCGTCGCAATCATAGCTCAGTGGCAGAGCACTGGTCTTGTAAACCAGGGTTCGTGAGTTCGATGCTCAATGGTAACTTTGCACATATTTGCTGAAGCATTATGTTGTTTCTAATGAAAAGACGAATCTTCCGTATCTTTCTTTTGATAGTGCATTCGATTCACACTCGATGTATCCGGTATTTTTCGATCCAGAAGAGGAATGTCTTTTTAGGAAGAGAAAGGATTTTAATACCTATATATATATATATATATATAAATTGCTATGCGAGAGAAATGTCACTAAAAAAACAAAAATGTGCAATGAGTAATATGAGTGAAATACATCGCCATCATAGCTCAGTGGCACAGCACTGCTCTTGTAAACCAGCGGTCGTGGGTTTGATCCTCACTGGTGGCTTTGCAAATATTTGCTCAAGCAGTCTGTTGTTTCTAATGAAAAGACGCATTTTCCGTATTATTCTTTTTATAGTGCATTCGATTCTCACTCGATGTATCCGGAATATTTCCATCCAAAAGAGGGATGTCTTTTTAGAAAGAGAAAAGTTTCCCTTACTTACAAATCTAATAAACGAGAGAAATGTCATTAAAAAAACAAAAATCTGTAATGAGTAATAAGAGAGAATTCCGTCGCCATCATAGCTCAATGGCAGAGCACTGGTCTTGTAAACCATGGTTCGTGTGTTCAAACCTCGTTGCTGGCTTTGCAAATATTTGCTGAAGCAGTATGTTGTTTCTAATGAAAAGACGTATCTTCCGTATTTATTTTTATAGTGCATTCGATTCTCCCTCGATGTATACGGAATATTTCGATCCAGAAGAGGAATGTCTTTTTAGGAAGAAAAGGTTTTTCATACCTATATATATATATATATAAATTGCTATGCGAGAGAAATTTCACTAAAAAAACAAAAATGTGCAACGAGTAATATGAGTGAAATCCTCGACATCATAGCTGAGTGGCAGAGCACTGGTCTTGTAAACCAGGGGTCGTGAGTTCGATCCTCACTGGTGGCTTTGCAAATATTTGCTCAAGCAGTATGTTGTTTCTAATGAAAAGATGCAACCTCCATATTTTCCTTTTAATAGTTCATTCGATTCAAACTCGATGTTTCGGGAATATTTCAATCCAGAAGAGGAATGTCTTTTTAGGAAGAGAAAAGTTTCTCTGACTTAAAAATCTAATAAACCAGAGAAATGTCATTAAAAAACCAAAAATGTGCAATGAGTAATATGAGTGAAGACCGTCGCCATCATAGCTCAGTGGCAGAGCACTGGTCTTGTAAACCAGGGTTCGTGAGTTCGAACCTCACTGGTGGCTTTGCAAATATTTGCTGAAGCAGTATGTTGTTTCTAATGAAAAGACTAATCTTCCGTATTTTTCTTTTATAGTGCATTCGATTCTCACTCGATGTATCCGGAATTTTTCGATCCAGAAGAGGAATGTCTTTTTAGGAAGAGAAAGGATTTTCATACCTATATATATATATATATATATAAATTGCTATGCGAGAGAAATGTCACTAAAAAAACAAAAATGTGCAATGAGTAATATGAGTGAAACACGTCGCCATCATAGCTCAGTGGCAGAGCACTGGTCTTGTAAACCAGGGGTCGTGAGTTCGATCCTCACTGGTGGCTTTGCAAATATTTGCTCAAGCAGTATGTTGTTTCTAATGAAAAGACGTATTTTCCATATTTTTTTTAATAGTGCATTCGATTCTCACTCGATGTATCCGGAATATTTCGATCCAGAAGAGGAATGTCTTTTTAGGAAGAGAAAGGTTTTTCATACCTATATTATATACAAATATAATAAACGAGAGAAATGTCACTAAAAAAAACAAAAATGTGCAATGAGTAATATGAGTGAAAACCGTCGCCATCATAGCTCAGTGGCAGAGCACTGTCTTGTAAACCAGGGTTCGTGAGTTCGATGCTCAATGGAAACTTTGCAAATATTTGCTGAAGCAGTATGTTGTTTCTAATGAAAAGACGCATTTTCCGTATTATTCTTTTTATAGTGCATTCGATTCTCACTCGATGTATCCGGAATATTTCGATCCAAAAGAGGAATGTCTTTTTAGGAAGAGAAAAGTTTCTCTTACTTACAAATCTAATAAACGAGAGAAATGTCATTAAAAAAACAAAAATCTGCAATGAGTAATAAGAGTGAAATCCGTCGCCATCATAGCTCAGTGGCAGAGCACTGGTCTTGTAAACCAGGGTTCGTGAGTTCAAACCTCGCTGGAGGCTTTGCAAATATTTGCTGAAGCAGTATGTTGTTTCTAATGAAAAGACGAATCTTCCGTATTTTTCTTTTGATAGTGCATTCGATTCACACTCGATGTATCCGGTATTTTTCGATCCAGAAGAGGAATGTCTTTTTAGGAAGAGAAAGGATTTTCATACCTATATATATATATATATATATATATATATATATATATATATATAAATTGCTATGCGAGAGAAATGTCACTAAAAAAACAAAAATGTGCAATGAGTAATATGAGTGAAACACGTCGCCATCATAGCTCAGTGGCAGAGCACTGGTCTTGTAAACCAGGGGTCGTGAGTTCGAACCTCGCTGGTGGCTTTGCAAATATTTGCTCAAGCAGTATGTTGTTTCTAATGAAAAGACGTATTTTCTTATTTTTTTTAATAGTGCATTCGATTCTCACTCGATGTATCCGGAATATTTCGATCCAGAAGAGGAATGTCTTTTTAGGAAGAGAAAAGGTTTTTCATACCTATATAAATATATATAAATTGCTATACGAGAGAAATTTCACTAAAAAACAAAAATGTGCAATGAGTAATATGAGTGAAATCCGTCGCCATCATAGCTCAGTGGCAGAGCACTGGTCTTGTAAACCAGGGGTCGTGAGTTCGATCCTCACTGGTGGCTTTGCAAATATTTGCTCAAGCAGTATGTTGTTTCTAATAAAAAGACGCATTTTCCGTATTATTCTTTTTATAGTGCATTCGATTCTCACTCGATGTATCCGGAATATTTCGATCCAAAAGAGGGATGTATTTTTAGGAAGAGAAAGGTTTTTCATACCTATATATATATATATATATAAATTGCTATGCGAGAGAAATGTCACTAAAAAAACAAAAATCTGTAATGAGTAATAAGAGTGAAATCCGTCGCAATCATAGCTCAGTGGCAGAGCACTGGTCTTGTAAACCAGGGTTCGTGAGTTCGATGCTCAATGGTAACTTTGCAAATATTTGCTGAAGCAGTATGTTGTTTCTAATGAAAAGACGAATCTTCCGTATTTTTCTTTTGATAGTGCATTCGATTCACACTCGATGTATCCGGAATTTTTCAATCCAGAAGAGGAATGTCTTTTTAGGAAGAGAAAGGAGTTTCATGATTTTCATTTAATGATTTACTCTATTCATTTGTCGATCATTTAAGTGTCAGTATTTTTTTTTGATAGTGCATTGAACATTTTCATGTAGAATTTTTTAAGTTTTTTTTTTAAATGATTTTTTTTTTGGAATTTTTAGAAATTTTTAGTTTGAACTTTCAGATTTTTAACTTGAACTTTCGTATTATATTTTTAACTTGAACTTTCGGATTTTTTAACTTGAACTTTCGGATTATTTAACCTGAACTTTCGTATTATATAACTTTTACTTTCGGATTATTTAACTTGAACTTTCGGATTATTTGTGAACTTTCGGATTTTTAACTTGAACTTTCGGATTTTTAACTTGAACTTTCGGATTATTTTTTAACTTGAACTTTCGGATTTTTAACTTGAACTTTCGGATTTTTAACTTGAACTTTCGGATTTTTTAATTTGAACTTTCGGATTTTTTAACTTGAACTTTTTGATTTTAGATAATTTTTGATTTGAACTTTCGGATCTCAAATATTTTTGATTTGAACTTTCGGATCAGGAATTTATTTTTTCTACCTTTACAACTATTTTAAAGATGTGTGCATCATCTTGGAAGTTTGAGGGTTCACTTATATTATGTACTAAATTGTTTTTAAATTTTAATATTGCAATATCTTTCGGAATGTGATGGCGAATAGTTTTATTTTTCAAGTATAATGATTTATTTTAACTTTTTAATTTTTTTTTTCTGAAATTTGAAAATTTTCCAATTAAATTACCAAGTTGCAATAGGGGAAAGGTTGGCGCCATCCAACTAGTTTAACCCCACTTATCGGTCCTAAGTCCGAGATTGCACTTGGATATTTTATAAATTTTTATTTTATTATATAATTTTTTAATTTTGTTTGAAAATGATGGAACATTATCTTTTATATTCGCCATTGATATTCTGAAGTGTTTTGGTATTTTGGGATTCATATATTTCAATTTTTAAAATGATAATTGTGATTGTTTTTATATATTTTAATATATATATATATATATATATATATATATATATATATATATATATATATAAATGCGAGAGAAATGTCAATAAAAAAACAAAAAATGTGCAATGAGTAATATGAGTGAAATCCTCGACATCATAGCTCAGTGGCAGATTGATTAATTGATTGATTTAATATTAACGTCGCACTGTTCAGCTACACGAGGGCTTTTGAAATGTGAGCTGGCACCCCCTCTCCTAACTCCCACACCACACCAACGGGAGGACGTTTCAGCTCTCGACAGATTTAACGTGCATCGCTGACCTAACACTGGTCTTTAGTGGTAAAAAACACCAAAAACGTGCAATGAGTAATATGAGTGAAGACCGTCGCCATCATAGCTCAGTGGCAGAGCACTGGTCTTGTAAACCAGGGGTCGTGAGTTCGATCCTCACTGGTGGCTTTGCAAATATTTGCTCAAGCAGTATGTTGTTTCTAATGAAAAGATGCATCCTCTATATTTTTCTTTTGATAGTTCATTCGATTCAAACTCGATGTTTCCGGAATACTTCGATCCAGAAGAGGAAAGTCTTTTTAGGAAGAGAAAAGTTTCTCTTACTTAAAAATCTAATAAACAAGAGAAATGTCATTAAAAAAACAAAAATGTGCAATGAGTAATATGAGTGAAATCCGTCGCCATTATAGCTCTTTGGCAGAGCACTGGTCTTGTAAACCAGGGGTCGTGAGTTTAAACATCGCTGGTGGCTTTGCAAATATTTGCTCAAGCAGTATATTGTTTCTAATGAAAAGACGCATTTTCCGTATTATTCTTTTTATAGTGCATTCGATTCTCACTCGATGTATCCGGAATATTTCAATGCAAAAGAGGGATGTATTTTTAGGAAGAGAAAGCTTTTTCATACCTTTATATATATATATATATATATATAAATTGCTATGCGAGAGAAATGTAACTAAAAAAACAAAAATCTGTAATGAGTAATAAGAGTGAAATCCGTCGCAAACATAGCTCAGTGGCAGAGCACTGGTCTTGTAAACCAGGGTTCGTGAGTTCGATGCTCAATGGTAACTTTGCAAATATTTGCTGAAGCAGTATGTTGTTTCTAATGAAAAGACGAATCTTCCGTATCTTTCTTTTGATAGTGCATTCGATTCACACTCGATGTATCCGGTATTTTTCGATCCAGAAGAGGAATGTCTTTTTAGGAAGAGAAAGGATTTTAATACCTATATATATATATATATATATATAAATTGCTATGCGAGAGAAATGTCACTAAAAAACAAAAATGTGCAATGAGTAATATGAGTGAAATACATCGCCATCATAGCTCAGTGGCAGAGCACTGCTCTTGTAAACCAGCGGTCGTGAGTTTGATCCTCACTGGTGGCTTTGCAAATATTTGCTCAAGCAGTCTGTTGTTTCTAATGAAAAGACGCATTTTCCGTATTATTCTTTTTATAGTGCATTCGATTCTCACTCGACGTATCCGGAATATTTCGATCCAAAAGAGGGATGTCTTTTTAGAAAGAGAAAAGTTTCTCTTACTTACAAATCTAATAAACGAGAGAAATGTCATTAAAAAAACAAAAATCTGTAATGAGTAATAAGAGTGAATTCCGTCGCCATCATAGCTCAGTGGCAGAGCACTGGTCTTGTAAACCATGGTTCGTGTGTTCAAACCTCGCTGGTGGCTTTGCAAATATTTGCTGAAGCAGTATGTTGTTTCTAATGAAAAGACGTATCTTCCGTATTTTTTTTATAGTGCATTCGATTCTCACTCGATGTATCCGGAATATTTCGATCCAGAAGAGGAATGTCTTTTTAGGAAGAGAAAGGATTTTCATACCTATATATATATATATATATATATATATATATATATATATATATATATATATATATATATATATATATAAATTGCTATGCGAGAGAAATGTCACTAAAAAAACAAAAATGTGCAATGAGTAATATGAGTGAAACCGTCGCCATCATAGCTCAGTGGCAGAGCACTGGTCTTGTAAACCAGGGGTCGTGAGTTCGATCCTCACTGGTGGCTTTGCAAATATTTGCTCAAGCAGTATGTTGTTTCTAATGAAAAGACGCATTTTCCGTATTATTCTTTTTATAGTGCATTCGATTCTCACTCGATGTATCCGGAATATTTCGATCCAAAAGAGGGATGTCTTTTTTAGAAAGAGAAAAGTTTCATACATACAAATCTAATAAACGAGAGAAATGTCATTAAAAAAACAAAAATCTGTAATGAGTAATAAGAGTGAATTCCGTCGCCATCATAGCTCAGTGGCAGAGCACTGGTCTTGTAAACCATGGTTCGTGAGTTCGAACCTCACTGGTGGCTTTGCAAATATTTGCTCAAGCAGTATGTTGTTTCTAATGAAAAGACGCATCTTCCGTATTTTTTTAATAGTGCATTCGATTCTCACTCGATGTATCCGGAATATTTCGATCCAGAAGAGGAATGTCTTTTTAGGAAGAGAAAGGATTTTCATACCTATATATATATATATATATAAATTGCTATGCGAGAGAAATGTCACTAAAAAAACAAAAATGTGCAATGAGTAATATGAGTGAAATCCGTCGCCATCATAGCTCAGTGGCAGAGCACTGGTCTTGTAAACCAGGGGTCGTGAGTTCGATCCTCACTGGTGGCTTTGCAAATATTTGCTCAAGCAGTATGTTGTTTCTAATGAAAAGACGCAATTTTCCATATTTTTTTTAATAGTGCATTCGATTCTCACTCGATGTATCCGGAATATTTCGATCCAGAAGAGGAATGTCTTTTAGGAAGAGAAAAGGATTTTTTATCTATACTTAAAAATATAATAAACTATGCGAGAGAAATGTCATTAAAAAAACAAAAATGTGCAATGAGTAATAGGAGTGAAACCGTCGCCATCATAGCTCAGTGGCAGAGCACTGGTCTTGTAAACCAGGGGTCGTGAGTTCGATCCTCACTGGTGGCTTTGCAAATATTTGCTCAAGCAGTATGTTGTTTCTAATGAAAAGACGCATTTTCCGTATTATTCTTTTTACAGTGCATTCGATTCTCACTCGATGTATCCGGAATATTTCGATCCAGAAGAGGAATGTCTTTTTAGGAAGAGAAAGGTTTTTCATATTATATATATATATATATAATATATATATATATGCGAGAGAAATGTCACTAAAAAAAAACAAAAAATGTGCAATGAGTAATATGAGTGAAAACCGTCGCCATCATAGCTCAGTGGCAGAGCACTGGTCTTGTAAACCAGGGGTCGTGAGTTCGATCCTCACTGGTGGCTTTGCAAATATTTGCTCAAGCAGTATGTTGTTTCTAATGAAAAGACGCATTTTCCGTATTTTCTTTTAATAGTGCATTCGATTCTCACTCGATGTATCCGGAATATTTCAATCCAAAAGAGGAATGTCTTTTAGGAAGAGAAAAAGTTTCTCTTACATACAAATCTAATAAAACGAGATAAATGTCATTAAAAAAACAAAAATGTGCAATGAGTAATAAGAGCGAATCCGTCGCTATCATAGCTCAGTGGCAGAGCACTGGTCTTGTAAACCAGGGTTCGTGAGTTCGATGCTCTATGGTGGCTTTGCAAATATTTGCTGAAGCAGTATGTTGTTTCTAATGAAAAGACGAATATTCCGTATTTTTTTCTTTTGATAGTGCATTCGATTCACACTCGATGTATCCGGAATTTTTCGATCCAGAAGAGGAATGTTTTTTAGGAAGAGAAAAGGTTTTTCATACCTATATATATATATATATATTGCTTTACGAGAGAAATATCACTAAAAAAAAAAAATGTGCAATGAGTAATATGAGTGAAGACCGTCGCCATCATAGCTCAGTGGCAGAGCACTGGTCTTGTAAACCAGGGGTCGTGAGTTCGATGCTCAAAGGTAACTTTGCAAGTATTTGCTAAAGCAGTATGTTGTTTCTATGGAAAAGACGCATCTTCCTTTTTTTTCTTTTGAAAGTGCATTCGATTCACACTCAATGTATCCGGAATTTTTCGATCCAGAAGAGGAATGTCTTTTTAGGAAGAGAAAAGTTTCTCTTACTTAAAAAATTAATATACGAGAGAAATGTCACAAAAAAACAAACATGTGCAATGAGTATTATGAGAGAAATCCGTCGCCATCATAGCTCAGTGGCAGAGCACTGGTCTTGTAAACCAGGGGTCACGAGTTCAAATCTCGCTGATGGCTTTGCAAATATTTGCTCAAGCATTATGTCGTTCCTAATGAAAAGACGCATTTTCCATTTTTTTTATAGTGCATTCGATTCTCACTCGATGTATACGGAATATTTCGATCCAGAAGAGGAATGTCTTTTTAGGAAGAAAAAGTTTTTCATACCTATATATATATATATATATAAATTGCTATGCGAGAGAAATTTCACTAAAAAAACTAAAAATGTGCAATGAGTAATATGAGTGAAATCCGTCGCCATCATAGCTCAGTGGCAGAGCACTGGTCTTGTAAACCAGGGGTCGTGAGTTCGTTCCTCACTGGTGGCTTTGCAAATATTTGCTCAAGCAGTATATTGTTTCTAATGAAAAGATGCATTTTCCGTATTATTCTTTTTATAGTGCATTCGATTCTCACTCGATGTATCCGGAATATTTCGATGCAAAAGAGGGATGTATTTTTAGGAAGAAAAAGCTTTTTCATACCTATATATATATATATATATAAATTGCAATGCGAGAGAAATGTAACTAAAAAAACAAAAATCTGTAATGAGTAATAAGAGTGAAATCCGTCGCAATCATAGCTCAGTGGCAGAGCACTGGTGTTGTAAACCAGGGTTCGGGAGTTCGTTGCTCAATGGTAACTTTGCAAATATTTGCTGAAGCAGTATGTTGTTTCTAATGAAAAGACGAATCTTCCGTATTTTTCTTTTGATAGTGCATTCGATTCACACTCGATGTATCCGGTATTTTTCCATCCAGAAGAGGAATGTCTTTTTAGGAAGAGAAAGGATTTTCATACCTATATATATATATATATATGTATATATATATATATATATATATATATATATATATATATATATATATATAAATTGCTTTGCGAGAGAAATGTCACTAAAAAAACAAAAATGTGCAATTGTAATATGAGTGAAATACATCGCCATCATAGCTCAGTGGCAGAGCACAGGTCTTGTAAACCAGGGGTCGTGATTTTGATCCTCACTGGTGGCTTTGCAAATATTTGCTCAAGCAGTCTGTTGTTTCTAATGAAAAGAGGCATTTTCCGTATTATTCTTTTTATAGTGCATTCGATTCTCACTCGATGTATCCGGAATATTTCGATCCAAAAGAGGGATGTCTTTTTAGAAAGAGAAAAGTTTCTTACTTACAAATCTAATAAACGAGAGAAATGTCATTAAAAAAACAAAAATCTGTAATGAGTAATAATAGTGAATTCCGTCGCCATCATAGCTCAGTGGCAGAGCACTGGTCTTGTAATCCAGGGGTCGTGAGTTCGATCATCACTGGTGGCTTTGCAAATATTTGCTCAAGCAGTATGTTGTTTCTAATGAAAAGACGCATCTTCATATTTTCTTTTGATAGTGCATTCGATTCACTCCTCGATGCATCCGGAAATTTTCGATCCAGAAGAGGAATGTATTTTTAGGAAGAGAAAGGTTTCGGTTCACTCCTAGGAGAGCCCCCCACCCTTGGCGCGAATTACTTTGGTTGGCGATAATTGCGCCGTCATGGTAACCTTGCTTTTAAATACAACATATGGCAACCCTAACTTTTCTAGAATTTTCGTGGCATTTGTGGGCGCGCATTTCAAATTTCATTTTGTTGTTGGGTCGGGTTTGAAAGTATAGCTGCGCTTTGCAAATGAATTTGTTAAGCTATTTTTTTTTTACGTTATTGAATGCTAGAGGCAAGAAAGAATTGATTGAGAGAATGGTGTATGAAAGAAGGATTATTTTTTGCATAATGCATTCGATTCACACTCGATGTATCCGGAATTTTTCGATCCGGAAGAGGAATGTCTTTTTAGGAAGAGAAAGGATTTTCATACCTATATATATATATATATATATATATATATATATATATATATATATATATATATATATATATAAATTGCTATGCGAGAGAAATGTCACTAAAAAAACAAAAATGTGCAACGAGTAATATGAGTGAAATCCTCGACATCATAGCTCAGTGGCAGAGCACTGGTCTTGTAAACCAGGGGTCGTGAGTTCAAACCTCGCTGGTGGCTTTGCAAATATTTGCTCAAGCATTATGTTGTTTCTAATAAAAAGACGTATTTTCCGTATTTTTTTTTTATAGTGCATTCGATTCTCACTCGATGTATCTGGAATATTTCGATCCAGAAGAGGAATGTCTTTTTAGGAAGAAAAGGTTTGTTCATATATATATATATATTAATATATATATATATATATATATATATATATATATATATATATATATATATATAAATTGATATGCGAGAGAAATTTCAAAAAAAAAAAAAATGTGCAATGAGTAATATGAGTGAAATCCGTCGCCATCATAGCTCAGTGGCAGAGCACTGGTCTTGTAAACCAGGGGTCGTGAGTTCGATCCTCACTGGTGGCTTTGCAAATATTTGCTCAAGCAGTATGTTGTTTCTAATGAAAAGACGCATCTGTCATATTTCTTTTGATAGTGCATTCGATTCACACTCGATGCATCCGGAAATTTTCGATCCAGAAGAGGAATGTATTTTTAGGAAGAGAAAGGTTTCTCATACCTATATATATTTATATAGTGCTATACGAGAGAAATATCACTAAAAAAACAAAAATGTGCAATGAGTAATATGAGTCAAATCCGTCGCCATCATAGCTCAGTGGCAGAGCACTGGTCTTGTAAACCAGGGGTCGTGAGTTCGATCCTCACTGGTGGCTTTGCAAATATTTGCTCAATCAGTATGTTGTTTCTAATGAAAAGACGCATCTGTCATTATTCTTTTTGATAGTGCATTCGATTCACACTCGATGTATCCGGAATTTTTCGATCCAAAAGAGGGATGTATTTTTAGGAAGAGAAAGGTTTTTCATACCTATATATATATATATATAAATTGCTATGCGAGAGAAATGTCACTAAAAAAACAAAAATTTGTAATGAGTAATAAGAGTGAAATCCGTCGCATTCATAGCTCAGTGGCAGAGCACTGGTCTTGTAAACCAGCGTTCGTGAGTTCGATGCTCAATGGTAACTTTGCAAATATTTGCTGAAGCAGTATGTTATTTCTAATG
>BMAU01002288.1:32500-40000 GCA_019973935.1 Trichonephila clavipes
GAGTAATATGAGTGAAATCCGTCGCCATCATAGCTCAGTGGCAGAGCACAGGTCTTGTAAACCAGGGGTCGTGAGTTCGATCCTCACTGGTGGCTTTGCAAATATTTGCTCAATCAGTATGTAGTTTCTAATGAAAAGACGCATCTGTCATATCTCTCTTTTGATAGTGCATTCGATTCACACTCGATGCATCCGGAAATTTTCGATCCAGAAGAGGGAATGTATTTTTTAGGTTGAAGAGAAAGGTTTCTCATACATATATATATATATTGCTATACGAGAGAAATATCACTAAAAAAACAAAAATGTGCAATGAGTAATATGAGTGAAATCCGTCGCCATCATAGCTCAGTGGCAGAGCACTGGTCTTGTAAACCAGGGTCGTGAGTTCGATCCTCACTGGTGGCTTTGCAAATATTTGCTGAAGCAGTATGTTGTTTCTAATGAAAAGACGAATCTTCCGTATTTTTCTTTTGATAGTGCATTCGATTCACACTCGATGTATCCGGAATTTTTCGATCCAGAAGAGGGATGTCTTTTTAGGAAGAGAAAGGATTTTCATACCTATATATATATATATATATATAAATTGCTATGCGAGAGAAATGTCACTAAAAAAACAAAAATGTGCAATGAGTAATATGAGTGAAACACGTCGCCATCATAGCTCAGTGGCAGAGCACTGGTCTTGTAAACCAGGGGTCGTGAGTTCGATCCTCACTGGTGGCTTTGCAAATATTTGCTCAAGCAGTTTGTTGTTTCTAATGAAAAGACGCATTTTCCGTATTATTCTTTTTACAGTGCATTCGATTCTCACTCGATGTATCCGGAATATTTCGATCCAAAAGAGGGATGTCTTTTTAGGAAGAGAAAGGATTTTCATACCTATATATATATATATATATATATATATAAATTGCTATGCGAGAGAAATGTCACTAAAAAAACAAAAATGTGCAATGAGTAATATGAGTGAAACACGTCGGCATCATAGCTCAGTGGCAGAGCACTGGTCTTGTAAACCAGGGGTCGTGTGTTTGATCCTCACTGGTGGCTTTACAAATATTTGCTCAAGCAGTATGTTGTTTCTAATGAAAAGACGAATCTTCCGTATTTTTCTTTTGATAGTGCATTCGATTCACACTCGATGTATCCGGAATATTTCGATCCAGATGAGGAATGTCTTTTTAGGAAGAAAAACTTTTTCATACCTATATATATATTGCTATACGAGAGAAATATGACTAAAAAAAACAAAAATGTGCAATGAATAATATGAGTGAATTCCGTCGCCCTCATAGCGCAGTGGCAGAGCACTGGTTTTGTAAACCAGGGGTCGTGAGTTCAAACCTCGCTGGTGGCTTTGCAAATATTTGCACAAGCAGTATCTTGTTTCTAATGAAAAGACGTATTTTTTTTCTTTTGATAGTGCATTCGATTCACACTCGATGCATCCGGAAATTTTCGATCCAGAAGAGGAATGTATTTTTAGGAAGAGAAAGTTTTCTCATACCTATCTATATTTATATAGTGCTATACGAGAGAAATATCACTAAAAAAAACAAAAATGTGCAATGAGTAATATGAGTGAAATCCGTCGCCATCATAGCTCAGTGGCAGAGCACAGGTCTTGTAAACCAGGGGTCGTGAGTTCGATCCTCACTGGTGGCTTTGCAAATATTTGCTCAAGCAGTATGTTGATTTTAATGAAAAGACGCATTTTCCGTATTATTCTTTTTATATTGCATTCGATTCTCACTCGATGAATCCGGAATATTTCGATCCAAAAGAGGGATGTATTTTTAGGAAGAGAAAGGTTTTTCATACCTATATATATATATATATAAATTGCTATGCGAGAGAAATGTCACTAAAAAAACAAAAATCTGTAATGAGTAATAAGAGTGAAATCCGTCGCAATCATAGCTCCGTGGCAGAGCACTGGTCTTGTAAACCATGGTTCGATGCTCAATGGTAACTTTGCAAATATTTGCTGAAGCAGTATGTTGTTTCTAATGAAAAGACGAATCTTCCGTATTTTTCTTTTAAAAGTGCATTCGATTCACACTCGATGTATCCGGAATTTTTCGATCCAGAAGAGGAATGTATTTTTAGGAAGAGAAAGGTTTCTCATACCTATATATATTTATATAGTGCTATACGAGAGAAATATCACTAAAAAAACAAAAATGTGCAATGAGTAATATGAGTCAAATCCGTCGCCATCATAGCTCAGTGGCCGAGCACTGGTCTTGTAAACCAGGGGTCGTGAGTTCGATCCTCACTGGTGGCTTTGCAAATATTTGCTCAAGCAGTATGTTGTTTCTAATGAAAAGACGCATCTGTCATATCTCTCTTTTGATAGTGCATTCGATTCACTCTCGATGCATCCGGAAAATTTCGATCCAGAAGAGGAATGTATTTTTAGGAAGAGAAAGGTTTCGGTTCACTCCTAGGAGAGCCCCCACCCTTGGCGCGAATTACTTTGGTTGGCGATAATTGCGCCGTCATGGTAACCTTGCTTTTAAATACAACATATGGCAACCCTAACTTTTTCTAGAATTTTCGTCATTTGTGGGCGCGCATTTCAAATTTCATTTTGTTGTTGGGCACCGGGTTGAAAGTATAGCTGCGCTTGTAAGTGAATACATGTTAGAATTTTTTACGTTATTGAATGCTAGAGGCAAGAAAGAATTGATTGAGAGAATGGTGTATGAAAGAAGGATTAATTGCTTCAAGTTATGAATGTCCTAAATGTAATGAGCAAATGGGATTAAATGAACGAAAGAGTGTTGTTTTGGATGGATTTGAATGGAGATGTCGAAAAAAAGGTGTGAATACGCATGATGTTTGCAGAAGTATAAGAAAGAATTCGTGGTTTTCCAATAGTAAGTTAATCGGCAATAAAACGTTTTCTCCGTAATCACACCAGCCACGCAGAAGGCATGTTCGACCATTACCTCGCTGAGTATTTATGGCGGCGCTCTCGCGATCACTCACTCAGCGACGAGACTTTCCAGAAATTTTTAAAACCAGTTGTTACACTTTACCCTCCACTTGGGAAGGATCAACAATAAGAAAGTAAGTGCTGTTGTTATATTTTTTATCTTAAATGTTAAATTTCTGTATTCTTTACATGTATTTTCATTGCGCATCCATCTTATACTGCTATATTTACTTGTCACCGTTGTCGGGTTTGCTTGGCGCCATTTCGTTTTCGCTTGGCGCTTTTTCCGGTTTGGCCCCAAGGGTGGGGGCTCTCCTAGGAGTTTACCAAGGTTTCTCATACCTATATATATATATATATATATATATATATATTGCTATACGAGAGAAATATCACTAAAAAAACAAAAATGTGCAATGAGTAATATGAGTGATATCCGTCGCCATCATAGCTCAGTGGCAGAGCACTGGTCTTGTAAACCAGCGGTCGTGGGTTCGATCCTCACTGGTGGCTTTGCGAATATTTGCTCAAGCAGTATCTTGATTCTAATGAAAAGACGTATTTTTTTTCTTTTGATAGTGCATTCGATTCACACTCGATGCATCCGGAAATTTTCGATCCAGAAGAGGAATGTATTTTTAGGAAGAGAAAGGTTTCTCATACCTATATATATTTATATATTGCTATACGAGAGAAATATCACTAAAAAAACAAAAATGTGCAATGAGTAATATGAGTGAATTCCGTCGCCATCATAGCTCAGTGGCAGAGCACTGGTCTTGTAAACCAGGGGTCGTGAGTTCGATCCTCACTGGTGGCTTTGCAAATATTTGCTCAAGCTGTATGTTGTTTTAATGAAAAGACGCATTTTCCGTATTATTCTTTTTATATTGCATTCGATTCTCACTCGACGTATCCGGAATATTTCGATCCAAAAGAGGGATGTATTTTTAGGAAGAGAAAGGTTTTTCATACCTATATATATATATATATATAAATTGCTATGCGAGAGAAATGTCACTAAAAAAACAAAAATTTGTAATGAGTAATAAGAGTGAAATCCGTCGCATTCATAGCTCAGTGGCAGAGCACTGGTCTTGTAAACCAGCGTTCGTGAGTTCGATGCTCAATGGTAACTTTGCAAATATTTGCTGAAGCAGTATGTTATTTCTAATGAAAAGACGAATCTTCCGTATTTTTCTTTTGATAGTGCATTCGATTTACACTCGATGTATCCGGAATTTTTCGATCCAGAAGAGGAATGTCTTTTTAGGAAGAGAAAGGATTTTCATACCTATATATATATATATATATATATATAAATTGTTATGCGAAAGAAATGTCCCTAAAAAAACAAAAATGTGCAATGAGTAATATGAGTGAAATCCGTCGCCATCATAGCTCAGTGGCAGAGCACTGGTCTTGTAAACCAGGGGTCGTGAGTTCAAACCTTCGCTGGTGGCTTTGCAAATATTTGCACAAGCAGTATCTTGTTTCTAATGAAAAGACGTATTTTTTTTCTTTTGATAGTGCATTCGATTCACACTCGATGCATCCGGAAATTTTCGATCCAGAAGAGGAATGTATTTTTAGGAAGAGAAAGGTTTCTCATACCTATATATATATATATATTGCTATACGAGAGAAATATCACTAAAAAAACAAAAATGTGCAATGAGTAATATGAGTGAAATCCGTCGCCATCATAGCTCAGTGACAGAGCACTGGTCTTGCAATCCAGGGTTCGTGAGTTCGATGCTCAATGATAACTTTGCAAATATTTGCTGAAGCAGTATGTTGTTTCTATGGAAAAGACGCATCTTCCTTTTTTTCTTTTGATAGTGCATTCGATTCACACTCGATGTATCCGGAATTTTTCGATCCAGAAGAGGAATGTCTTTCTAGGAAGAGAAAACTTTTTCATACCTATTATATATTTCATACCTATATATATATATATATATATATATATATATATATATATATATATATATATATATATATAAATTGCTATGCGAGAGAAATTTCACTAAAAAAACAAAAATGTGCAATGAGTAATATGAGTGAAATCCGTCGCCATCATAGCTCAGTGGCAGAGCACTGGTCTTGTAAACCAGGCGTCATGAATTCGATCCTCACTGGTGGCTTTGCAAATATTTGCTCAAGCAGTATGTTGTTTTAATGAAAAGACGCATTTTCCGTATTATTCTTTTTATATTGCATTCGATTCTCACTCGATGTATCCGGAATATTTCGATCCAAAAGAGGGATGTATTTTTAGGAAGAGAAAGGTTTTTCATACCTATATATATATATATAAATTGCTATGCGAGAGAAATGTCACTAAAAAAACAAAAATCTGTAACGAGTAATAAGAGTGAAATCCGTCGCAATCATAGCTCAGTTGCAGAGCAGTGGTCTTGTAAACCATGGTTCGATGCTCAATGATAACTTTGCAAATAGTTGCTGAAGCAGTATGTTGTTTCTAATGAAAAGACAAATCTTCCGTATTTTTCTTTTAAAAGTGCATTCGATTCACACTCGATGTATCCGGAATTTTTCGATCCAGAAGAGGAATGACTTTTTAGGAAGAGAAAACTTTTTCATACCTATATATATATATATAATTGCTTTACGAGAGAAATATCACTAAAAAAACAAAAATGTGCAATGAGTAATATGAGTGAAGTCCGTCGCTATCATATCTCAGTGGCAGAGCCCCTGTCTTGTAATCCAGGGTTCGTGAGTTCGATGCTCAAAGGTAACTTTGCAAGTATTTGCTAAAGCAGTATGTTGTTTCTATGGAAAAGACGCATCTTCCTTTTTTTCTTTTGATAGTGCATTCGATTCACACTCGATGTATCCGGAATTTTTCGATCCAGAAGAGGAATGTCTTATTAGGAAGAGAAAAGTTTATCTTACTTAAAAAATTAATATACGAGAGAAAAGTCACTAAAAAAACAAACATGTGCAATGAGTAATATGAGTGAATTCCGTCGCCATCATAGCTCAGTGGCAGAGCACTGGTCTTGTAAACCAGGGGTCGTGAGTTCGTTCCTCACTGGTGGCTTTGCAAATATTTGCTCAAGCTGTATGTTGTTTTAATGAAAAGACGCATTTTCCGTATTATTCTTTTTATATTGCATTCGATTCTCACTCGACGTATCCGGGAATATTTCGATCCAAAAGAGGGATGTATTTTTAGGAAGAGAAAGGTTTTTCATACCTATATATATATATATATAAATTGCTATGCGAGAGAAATGTCACTAAAAAAACAAAAATTTGTAATGAGTAATAAGAGTGAAATCCGTCGCATTCATAGCTCAGTGGCAGAGCACTGGTCTTGTAAACCAGCGTTCGTGAGTTCGATGCTCAATGGTAACTTTGCAAATATTTGCTGAAGCAGTATGTTATTCCTAATGAAAAGACGAATCTTCCGTATTTTTCTTTTGATAGTGCATTCGATTCACACTCGATGTATCCGGAATTTTTCGATCCAGAAGAGGAATGTCTTTTAGGAAGAGAAAGGATTTTCATACCTTACTTAAAAATTATATATACGAGTTAGAAAGAAATGTCCTAAAAAAACAAAAATGTGCAATGAGTAATATGAGTGAAATCCGTCGCCATCATAGCTCAGTGGCAGAGCACTGGTCTTGTAAACCAGGGGTCGTGAGTTCGATCCTCACTGGTGGCTTTGCAAATATTTGCTCAAGCAGTATGTTGTTTCTAATGAAAAGACGCATCTGTCGTATTTTTCTTTTGATAGTGCATTCGATTCACACTCGATGTATCCGGAATATTTCGATCCAGATGAGGAATGTCTTTTTAGGAAGAGAAAACTTTTTCATACCTATATATATATATATATATATATATATATATATATATATATATATATATATATATATATATATATATATATATATATATATATATATATATATATATATATATATATATATATATATATATATATATATATATTGCTATACGAGAGAAATATGACTAAAAAAAACAAAAATGTGCAATGAGTAATATGAGTGAATTCCGTCGCCCTCATAGCGCAGTGGCAGAGCACTGGTTTGTAAACCAGGGGTCGTGAGTTCAAACCTCGCTGGTGGCTTTGCAAATATTTGCACAAGCAGTATCTTGTTTCTAATGAAAAGACGTATTTTTTTTCTTTTGATAGTGCATTCGATTCACACTCGATGCATCCGGAAATTTTCGATCCAGAAGAGGAATGTATTTTTAGGAAGAGAAAGGTTTCTCATACCTATATATATATATATATTGCTATACGAGAGAAATATCACTAAAAAAAACAAAAATGTGCAATGAGTAATATGAGTGAAATCCGTCGCCATCATAGCTCAGTGACAGAGCACTGGTCTTGCAAACCAGGGTTCGTGAGTTCGATGCTCAATGATAACTTTGCAAAAATTTGCTGAAGCAGTATGTTGTTTCTATGGAAAAGACGCATCTTCCTTTTTTTCTTTTGATAGTGCATTCGATTCACACTCGATGTATCCGGAATTTTCGATCCAGAA
>BMAU01002288.1:45000-115000 GCA_019973935.1 Trichonephila clavipes
AAGTAGTATGTTGTTTTAATGAAAAGACGCATTTTCCGTATTATTCTTTTTATATTGCATTCGATTCTCACTCGATGTATCCGGAATATTTCGATCCAGAAGAGGAATGTATTTTTAGGAAGAGAAAGGTTTTTCATACCTATATATATATATATATATATATATATATATATAAATTGCTATGCGAGAGAAATGTCACTAAAAAAACAAAAATCTGTAATGAGTAATAAGAGTGAAATCCGTCGCAATCATAGCTCAGTGGCAGAGCACTGGTCTTGTAAACCATGGTTCGATGCTCAATGGTAACTTTGCAAATATTTGCTGAAGCAGTATGTTGTTTCTAATGAAAAGACGAATCTTCCGTATTTTTCTTTTGAAAGTGCATTCGATTCACACTCGATGTATCCGGAATTTTTCGATCCAGAAGAGGAATGTCTTTTTAGGAAGAGAAAGAATTTTCATATATATATATATATAAATTGCTATGCGAGAGAAATGTCACTAAAAAAACAAAAATGTGCAATGAGTAATATGAGTTAAATCCGTCGCCATCATAGCTCAGTGGCAGAGCACTGGTCTTGTAAACCAGGGGTCGTGAGTTCGATCCTCACTGGTGGCTTTGCAAATTTTTGCTCAAGTAGTATGTTGTTTTAATGAAAAGACGCATTTTCCGTATTATTCTTTTTATATTGCATTCGATTCTCACTCGATGTATCCGGAATATTTCGATCCAGAAGAGGAATGTCTTTTTAGGAAGAGAAAGGTTTTTCATACCTATATATATATATATACATATATATATATATATATATATATATATATATATATATATATATATATATATATATATATATATAAATAAATTGCTATGCGAGAGAAATGTCACTAAAAAAACAAAAATGTGCAATGAGTAATATGAGTGAAATACGTCGCCATTATAGCTCAGTGGCAGAGCACTGGTCTTGTAAACCAGGGGTCGTGAGTTTGATCCTCACTGGTGGCTTTGCAAATATTTGCTCAAGCAGTATGTTGTTTCTAATGAAAAGACGCATCTGTCGTATTATTCTTTTTATATTGCATTCGATTCTCACTCGATGTATCCGGAATATTTCGATCCAAAAGAGGGATGTATTTTAGGAAGAGAAAGGTTTTTCATACCTATATATATATATATATAAATTGCTATGCGAGAGAAATGTCACTAAAAAAAACAAAAATCTGTAATGAGTAATAAGAGTGAAATCCCCGTCGCAATCATAGCTCAGTGGCAGAGCACTGGTCTTGTAAACCATGGTTCGATGCTCAATGGTAACTTTGCAAATATTTGCTGAAGCAGTATGTTGTTTCTAATGAAAAGACGAATCTTCCGTATTTTTCTTTTAAAAGTGCATTCGATTCACACTCGATGTATCCGGAATTTTTCGATCCAGAAGAGGAATGTCTTTTTAGGAAGAGAAAAGTTTATCTTACTTAAAAAATTAATATACGAGAGAAATGTCACTAAAAAAACAAACATGTGCAATGAGTAATATGAGTGAAATCCGTCGCCATCATAGCTCAGTGGCAGAGCACTGGTCTTGTATACGCCTGACCTTCCACAGACAGTTAAAATGGCCTACATCCGATGCCTAGTCCGACCATACATCCCGAATCCGCTGCGATGCTTTCAGTGCCAGAGATTTGGACATTCGAAAACAGTCTGCCGCGGCCAGCCAACCTGCTCTAGATGTGCAGAGGTAGGCCATGATAGCGCAGACTGTAAAGCAAAGGAACGATGTGTGAATTGCAAAGGCGATCATTCATCGTTTTCTCGCTCTTGTCCAACCTGGCTACTCGAAAAGGAGATCACGGCCTTGAAAATCAAAAATAAAATTTCGTATCCAGAGGCTCGGCGTGTTGTATCGTCACGCACGCCAGTTTCTGGAAAAAGCTATGCGTCGGCGATCAGCAAATTCTGCGTATCCACAGCCATTCAAGTAGACGCGAGTACGGCTGCAACATCTGTGACAGCCGCATCTATAACACCGAAGAATGTTGCAGTGGATACACTTAAGTCTGTATCCCCTCCACGCGATGTTAAGAAGAACAGGAAAACACGCATAAAGGAGTCGGGGGTGCAATCCCACAAAAAAAAGAGGTCGAACCTCTCTAAAAAACTCCATGACATGGGAGACGATGTCATGGACATTCACGCCTCGCAAAGCGACGAAAGTCTGATGGACGATCTGTCGCCCAGACCTTCGTCTTCTGGCTCCTTGCGAGGAGCAAGTGCGAAGACTTCATGACCTCCTTTATCTCCTGGAACTGCCGTGGTCTAAGAACTCGACTTGCTGATCTCAAATCCATCATATCCACGTACCAGCCCGCATGCGTTGCTCTTCAGGAGACATTTCTGAAGAGTACCATGACAATGCAAGTGCGTGGTTATAATTGTGTACGACGGGATGTAGATGGCGATACATCTCTAACCAGAGGTGTATGCCTCTTCACGTCTAATCTGTTTCCCAGTAATGTCGTCACACTGCACACATCATTACAGGCTGTGGCTGTTCGGATTCACATCCATTCTTTAGTCACAGTCTGTTGTGTTTATTTACCACACAACGAGGTTGTGCCACAAGTGGATTTGAATCGTTTAGTCAGTCAATTGCCAGCTCCATTTCTTCTGCTCGGTGACTTTAACGGACACAGCCCTCTGTGGGGGCATGATGTTACAAATTCTCGCGGGCGACAGATTGAACAGTTGATTTCGGCTCACTGTCTCTGTCTGCTGAACAACGACGAGAAAACGTATTTCCATGCACCCACGAGGACGTTTCACTCCCTCGATCTAGCCATCTGTTCGCCAACTCTGCTACCGATGTTGAATTTCGAGGTTGCGAACGATCTGCACAACAGCGATCATTTCCCTCTCCTAGTCTCGCATGTTAATGGTGCGGGGACACGTTTTCGTCCTCCCACTTATCATTTTCATCGTGCAGACTGGGATAAATTCACACGGTAGCGATTATCACAGGCACAATGGTCCAGAACAGGGCAGTTGTTGAAGCAGTCTTCAATGTCACTGAAGCTATTCGGAATGCTGCCGATGCAGCCATTCCCAAAACATCCAATTCCCCTCGAAAGCTGTGCAAACCATGGTGGAACGCTTCCTGCCAACAAGCCAAAAAGGAGCAAAGGAGGGCGTGGGGTATTTTCAGGAGGTACCCCACATCTGATAATCTCATAGCGTTCAAACGTGCGAAAGCGTTAGCTCGTCGAATACGTCGTCAATGCCAGAGAGAATCTTGGATCAAGTATGTGTCTTCAATCACATCGTCAACTACCAGCCAACAGTTATGGAGAAAGGTCAAAGCAGCGAATGGCCTTTATCGGGAATTTAACATTCCGATATTGGAAACTTCTACTGCTTTGTTTTCGTCACCTTTAGATGTGGCCAGCTTGATTGGCAAAACATTTGCTAGTGTGTCCAGCTCCGATTCATATAGCCCTGCATTCCAGGCGACTAAGAATCATTTAGAGCGGACACCTATCAACTTCAGGTGCCGACAACCTTTACCATATAACTGTGACTTTGACATGTTTGAATTGAAGAGAGCCTTATCATCGGCCCACAATACTAGTCCAGGTCCTGATTTAATATCCTATGTATTGCTTCGCCATTTGAGCGAGGATTCACTAGTAAGTCTCCTTTACCTATTCAACCGAATATGGAGGGTGCAGGTGTATCCTACTCAATGGTAAGAAGCCATAGTGATCCCTATTTTAAAACCTGGAAAAGATCCTAAGGACCCTCTCAGCTATCGACCGATAGCATTCACGAGCTGCCTTTGTAAGACACTAGAACGTATGGTCAATGCCCGTCTCGTTTACCAGTTAGAAAAGAACAAATGCATTCCTTTGTTTCAGAGTGGCTTCCGTAAAGGAAGATCCACTCTGGACAATATTATTACGCTAGAAAACAAAATTAGAAACGCTTTTGTCCGGAGGAATCATTTAGTTTCTATCTTTTTCGATATCGAGAAGGCATATGATCGTACTTGGCGCTATGGGATACTTCGCACTTTATTTGATTTTGGATTCAGAGGCAATTTGCCTACTTTTCTTCAACATTTTTTAAAACTTCGTACGTTTAGAGTGAGACTGGCTGGCACTCTTTCTGCTCCTTTTACCCAAGCTGAGGGAGTTCCTCAGGGGAGTATTTTGAGTGTCACCCTTTTTATATGTCATATCTCTCACATTTTACATGTTTTATCGCCTTCTATACAGGCTTCACTATACGTGGACGATCTACAGATCAGTTGTGAAGGTTCGGACATGCGCATGATTGAACGACAGTTGCAAACTGCCGTCAACAACATTTTAAAGTGGTGGGACACCAACGGTCATAGTATTTCGGCGAGCAAGAGTTGCTGCGTGCACTTTTGCCGCAAACGGTGTATTCATCCCGACCCCGAAATACGCATCCGTTATATACAAATTCCCGTAGTTCCCGACGTACGATTCCTCGGAGTAATTTTCGACCGCCGGCTCACTTTCCTTCCGCATATTTTACATTTGCGGAAGAGGTGTGAAAAGTCTCTAAACCTCTTGAAGGTGTTGTCCAACACCTCTTGGGGGGCGGATCGAACATCATTACTCCGAGTGTATCAGGCAATCGTACTCTCTCGCATCGACTACGGATGTGTTGCATACGGATCAGCGTGCAACTCTACTCTGCAAAAACTTGACCCCGTCCACCATATGGCACTGAGAATCTGCTCGGGTGCGTTTCGCACATCACCGGTGCAGAGTCTCTATGTTAACTGTCATCAGCTTCCTCTAGATCTTCGACGGAGGAAGCTGTCTCTTGCGTATTATTTTAAGATCTTGTCCGTGCCTTCACATCCTCTGCAGAATGTGTATATGAGTACCAGCATGAAGAGACTTTATGATGCACGGCCGTCTAACATCCGGCCGTTTATGGATAGGATGAAAATTCATATTTCTGAACTCGACCTACCTAACGTGCATATCCAGCAAAGGAACCTTTTCCTGTTCTAACCTTGGAATACGCCACGGTTCCATTATATCAACCCTTTTGCCACTTACAGTAAATCCACTGTCGCGCCTGTCGTTTTTCAACGCGTCTTCGCCTACCACCGCAGTCAGTATAGTAGTTATTCGACCATCTACACGGATGGTTCGAAACGTGCAGATTACGTTGGCTGTGGAGTTGTGATTGAAGATATTATGCACGGTTATCGGCTCGACACTTCTTGCAGCATTTTCACTGCCGAAGCTGTCGCCATTTACCGTGCACTTCAATTAATCGACTCCAATATGCCCCGTAAATACTGCATCTATACTGACAGCATGAATGTACTGGAAGCGCTTGAAAACTATGACGATCGCTGCCATCCAGTGGTTTGTAAAATACTCGACATTACGAGTCGACTGTACAGCAAGGGTTTCGATATCGTGTTTTGCTGGCTACCAAGTCACGTAGGTATCATAGGCAACGAGCAAGCGGACAGCGCGGCAAAATCGGCGACGACGCATCTGCCGCTAGCGGTTCCGCTATCGGATATGAAGCGCGTCATCATGCATCATATTTTTAAGATCTGGCAGGAATCATGGAGTCAGCAGTTGGATAACAAACTGCACTCCGTGAAACCTGTCATAGGAGCATGGCCTGTGATGCCCATGCGAAGAACTGATGTCAAATTGACTCGTCTTCGCATTGGCCATACTCGCTTCACACACAGGCATTTGTTGTTTGGAGAACGTGCTCCTGAATGTCCTTCATGCCATGTCTCTTACACTGTTCATCACATTTTCATAGATTGTCCCGTTTTTAATACTCATCGCATGACCTTTTTTCATAAATCTGTTTTAACCTTATCTGACTTGGTGGGGGAATCTCCCCACCAAAATCTCTTTGCTTTTATAAAGAAAATTGGATTTTTATATTTAATTTGACTTTTTAAAATGTTTTAACTTTAACTTTATTTTTTATATATGTGCATGCAGGCATGCACATGTATAATTATTTTTATGTACTTGTATTTTTCCTTTGTATTTTTACATGGTTTTACTATTTTAACAAACGTGTGGCGCAGTTTAGCCAAAATTGGCTCTTGCGCCAATAACCCCAAAACTCACTCACTCACTCGTATATTAGTTTTGAAGCATCAGAAAATTTTCTATTCGAAAAAAAAATTCCTCTTCTGGATCGAAATATTCCGGATACATCGAGTGTAAATTGAATGCCCTATAATAAGAAAAATACGCAGCATGCGTCTTTTCTTAACGAACATCTCACTGCTTGAGAACTTATTTGCAAAGACACCAGTGAGGATCGAATTCACGACCCCTGGTTTACAACACCAGTGCTCTGCAACTGAGCTATGATGGCGATCGATTTCTATCTTATTACTCATTGCACATTTTAGTTTTTTTAATGACATTTCTCTCGTTTATTAGATTTTATATATATATTAAGTATGAGAAACCTTTCTCTTCCTAAAAGACATTCCTCTTCTGGATCGAAATATTCGGCATACATCGAGTTTGAATCGAATGCCCTATCAAAAGAAAAAGATGGAGGATGCGTCTTTTCATTAGAAACTATACACGACTTGAAACTTATTTTCAAAACCACCAGTGAGATTCGAACTGACGACCCCTGGTTTACAAGATCAGTGCTCTGCCACCGAGCTATGATGGCGACGGAATTCACTCTTATCACTCATTGCACATTTTTGTTTTTTTAATGACTTTTCTCTCGTTTAGTAAATTTTAAGCATGATAAACTTTTCTCTTCCTAAAAAGACATTCCTCTTCTGGATCGAAATATTCCGGATACATCCATTGTGAATGGAATGCACTATCAAAAGAGAAATGCGAAAGATGCGTTTTTCATTAGAAACAACATACTGCTTGAGCAAATATTTGCTTACCCACCAGTGAGGAACGAACTCACTACCGCTGGTTTACAAGAACAGCGCTCTGCCACTGAGCTATGATGGCGACGGAATGCACCATTATTACTCATTGCACATTTTTGTTTTTTTAGTGACATTTCTCTCCTATATTAGTTTTGAAGCATCAAAAACTTTTCACTTCGAAAAATGACATTCCTCTTCTGGGTCGAAATATTCCGGATACATCGTGTGAGAATCGAATGCACTACCAAAAGAAAAATATGGAGGATGCGTCTTTTCATTAGAAACAAAATACCGCTTGACCAAATATTTGCAAACCCACTAGTGAGGATCGTACTCTTGCCCCTTGGTTTACAAGAATAGTGCTCATCCACTGGGCTATGAGGGCGACGGATTTCATTCTTATCACTCATTGCAAATTTTTGTTTTTTTAGTGACATTTCTCTCGTATATTAGTTTTGAAGCATCAGAAACTTTTATATGCCAAAAATGACATTCCTCTTCTGGTTCGAAATATTCCCGATATATCGAGAGTGAATCGAATGCTTTATAAAAAAAACACGCAGCAGGCGTCTTTTCATTAGAATCAACACACCGCTTGAAACTTATTTGCAAAACCACCAGTGAGGATAGAACTGACGACCCCTGATTTACAAGATCAGGGCTCTGCCACTGAGCTATGATGGCGACGGTTTTCTCTCTTATTACTCATTGCACATTTATTTTAATGACTTTTCTCTCGTTTAGTAACTTTTAAGCATGATAAACTTTTCTCTTCCTAAAAAGACATTCCTCTTCTGGATCGAAATATTCCGGATACATCCTTTGTGAATCGAATGCACTATCAAAAGAGAATTGCGGAAAATGCGTTTTTTCATTAGAAACAACATACTGCTTGAGCAAATATTTGCAAACCCAACAATGAGGAACGAACTCACGACCCCTGGTTTACAAGAACAGCGCTCTGCAACTGAGCTATGATGGCGACGGATTTCATTCTTATCACTCATTGCACATTTTTGTTTTTTTAGTGTCATTTCTCTCGTATATTAGTTTTGAAGCATCAGAAACTTTTCTATTCGAAAAAAAAATACTCTTCTGGATCGAAATATTCCGGATACATCGAGTGTAAATTGAATGCCCTATAATAAGAAAAATACGCAGCATGCGTCTTTTCATTAAAAACAACACACGGCTTGAAACTTATTTGCAAAACCACCAGTGAGAATCGAACTGACGACCCCTGGTTTACAACACCAGTGCTCTGCAACTGAGCTATGATGGCGATCGATTTCTTTCTTATTACTCATTGCACATTTTAGTTTTTTTAATAAGATTACTCTCGTTTATTAGATTTTATATATATATTAAGTATGAGAAACTTTTCTCTTCCTAAAAGACATTCCTCTTCTGGATCGAAATTTTTGGCATACATCGAGTTTGAATCGAATGCTCTATTAAAAGAAAAAGATGGAGGATGCGTCTTTTCATTAGAAACTACACACGGCTTGAAACTTATTTTCAAAACCACCAGTGAGATTCGAACTGACGACCCCTGGTTTACAAGATCAGTGCTCTGCCACCGAGCTATGATAGCGACGGAATTCACTCTTATCACTCATTGCACATTTTTGTTTTTTTAATGACTTTTCTCTCGTTTAGTAAATTTTAAGCATGATAAACTTTTCTCTTCCTAAAAAGATATTCCTCTTCTGGATCGAAATATTCCGGATACATCCTTCGTGAATGGAATGCACTATCAAAAGAGAAATGCGAAAGATGCGTTTTTTCATTAGAAACAACATACTGCTTGAGCAAATATTTGCAAACCCACCAGTGAGGAACGAACTCACGACCGCTGGTTTACAAGAACAGCGCTCTGCCACTGAGCTATGATGGCGACGGAATGCACTCTTATTACTCATTGCACATTTTTGTTTTTTTAGTGACATTTCTCTCGTATATTAGTTTTTAAGCATGAGAATCTTTTCTCTTCGAAAAAGGACATTCCTCTTCTGGATGGAAATATTCCGGATAAATCGAGTGACAATCGAATGCACTACCAAAAGAATAGTATGGAGGATGCGTCTTTTCATTAGAAACAACTTACTGTTTGACCAAATATTTGCAAACCCACCAGTGAGGATTGTACTCTTGACCCCTGGTTTAGAAGACCAGTGCTCATCCACTGGGCTGTGAGGGCGACGGTTTTCAATCTTATCACTCATTGCACATTCTTGTTTTTTTGTGACATTTCTCTCCTATATTAGTTTCGAAGCATCAAAAACTTTTCTCTTCGAAAAATGACATTCCTCTTCTGGGTCGAAATATTCCGGATACATCGTGTGAGAATCGAATGCACTACCAAAAGAAAAATATGGAGGAAGCGTCTTTTCATTAGAAACAACATACCGCTTGACCAAATATTTGCAAACCCACCAGTGAGGATCGTACTCTTGACCCTTGGTTTACAAGAATAGTGCTTATCCACTGGGCTACGAGGGCGACGGATTTCATTCTTATCACTCATTGCACATTTTTGTTTTTTTAGTGACATTTCTCTCGTATATTAGTTTTGAAGCATCAGAAACTTTTATATGCCAAAAATGACATTCCTCTTCTGGTTCGAAATATTCCCGATATATCGAGAGTGAATCGAATGCTTTATAAAAAAAACACGCAGCATGCGTCTTTTCATCAGAAACAACACACCGCTTGAAACTTATTTGCAAAACCACCAGTGAGGATAGAACTGACGACCCCTGATTTACAAGATCAGTGCTCTGCCACTGAGCTATGATGGCGACGGTTTTCTCTCTTATTACTCATTGCACATTTTTGTTTTTTAATGACTTTTCTCTCGTTTAGTAACTTTTAAGCATGATAAACTTTTCTCGGTTCACACCTAGGAGAGCCCCCACCCTTGGCGCGAATTACTTTGGTTGGCGATAATTGCGCCGTCATGGTAACCTTGCTTTTAAATACAACATATGGCAACCCGGTAAAATCCTAGGAGGACCCACTGCTGTTTTTGGCGCCAAAAACTATACCACTATAAAAGAACTATAAAAGAAAAATACGCAGCATGAGTCTTTTCAGTAGAAACGACACACTTCTTGAGCAAACATTTTCAAAGCAACCAATGAGGATCGAACTCACAACCCCATTTTACAAGAGCAGTGTTCTTCCACTGATCTATGACGGCGACGAAGCTCACTCTTATTTGTAAATGCACATTTTTGTTTTTTTATTGTTATTTCTCTCGTACATTAGTTTTAAACATCAGAAACTTTTCTATTCCAAAAAAAATTCCTCTTCTGTATCGAAATATTCCGGATACATCGAGTGTGAATTGAATGCACTATAATAAGAAAAATACGCAGCATGCGTTTTCTCATTAAAAACAACTCAGTGCTTGTGCACTTTTTTGCGAAGCCACGAATGCGGATCGAACTCTCGACCGCTGGTTTACTAGACCAGTACTCTGCCAATGAGCTATGATGGCGACGGTTTTCACTCTTATTACTCAATGCACATTTTGGTTTTTGTAGTGACATTTCTCTCGTGTATTAATTTTAAAGCATGAGAAACTTTTCCCTTCCTTAAATGACATTCCTCTTCTGGATCAAAATGTTCCGGATACATGGAGTTTGAATGGACGGCACTATGAAAAGTAAAATACGCAGCATGCGTGTTTTCAGTAGAAACAACACACTGCTTGGACAAATATTAGAAAAGCCACCAGTGAGGATTGAACTCACGACACCTGGTTTACAATACCAGTGTTCTTCCACTGAACTATTGTGGCGACGGAGTTCACACTTATTACTCAATGCACATTTTTGTTTTTTTATTGACATTTCTCTCGTATATTAATTTTAAAATAATGAGACATTATTCTCTTCAAAAAAATGGATTTCCTTTTCCGGAAATTTTCCCAGTTTATCGAGAAAGATCAAATGCACTATAAAAAAGTATATATGCAGTATGCGTCATTTGATTAAAAACAACACCTTGCTTGATCAAGTATTCGCAAAGCCACCACTAAGAATGGAACTCACGACCGCTGGTCAATAAGACCAGTGCTCTGCCACTGAGCTCTGATGGAGACTGATTTCATTCATATTACTCAATGCAAAGTTTTTTTTTCTTTCGCGACATTCCTTTAGTATATTAGTTTCAAAGAAAGTGTCACATTTCTATTCCAAAAATGACATACCTCTTTAGGATGAAAATTTTCCGAATATATCGAGAACGATCGAATGCACTATAAAAAGATAAACATACCTTCTTTTATTTAGAAACAACACACTGTTTGAACAATTATTCGCAAAGCCACCAGTAAGGATCGAACGCACGCCCCCAAGTTTACAAGACCAGTGTTCTGCCACTGAGCTATGATGACGACGGAATTCGATCTTATTACTCAATGCACATTTTTTTGTGACATTTCTTTTGTAAATATATTTAAAATAATGAGATACTTTCCCCTTCAAAAAAATGACATTACTCTTCGGGATTCAAAATATCCCGGTTACATCGAGAACGATGGAATGCACTCAAAAAGAAAATATGCCGCAAGCATCTTTTGATTAGAATCTACACCCAGCTTAAGGAAATATTTGAAAATGCCACCAGTGAGGATTGAATTCACGACTCCTGATTTACAAGACCAGTGCACGTCCACTGAGCTATGATGGCGACGAACTTCTATTGTGTTACTGAATGCACATTTTTGTTTCTTTCGTTACATTTTTCTTGTATATTAGTTTGAAATAATGAGATATTTTTCTCTTCAAAAAAATGACTGTCCTCTTCGGAATTCAAAATATCCCGGACTTGTCGAGAACGATCGAATGCAGTATAAAAAGAAAAATATGCAGCATGCGGCTTTTGATTAAAAACAACATAACAAAATAATCTGTGTGTAAACATTGATTTTTTTTTAAATCTATGTTCTTCCAAATTCTTTATAAATATAGTGAATAGCAGATATATAATACTTTCTTTTTTAACTCTTTTTACTTTTATATTGTAAATCTTCATTTATCAATATTTAACTTGATTAATATAAATTTATATTTAATCCATAATTTTTTCATTTTTATGACATAATTTTTTTTTCCTAATGTATTTAATTTGTTATTAAATATTTTTCTCCATATTGTAAAGTGTGATGTTTTAAATGTTTTAAGTTTTAATTAAATGATTTTTATCTATATGTTTGACATAAAATATATCCTTTCTAACTTTGTCTTCACACACACAAAAGTCTAAACATCTATCCAACTCTACTTTATTTTATCATCCTAACTACATATATTGAACTTCAGTTTCCGAGTGGTATAGTACCACACTTTCGCGCTTAAGGTCCAGAGTTCAAACCTCGTTCTATGCCAGGTATTTTTAGCCTTTCATCCCTTTATATTGTTATTAAATATGTATCAAGCTTGCTTGGGAACAAAACACTTGTAGTTTCGCGTCAAACTAACCATCTCCCCGGATCTCCTGCTTTTGCCACTCAGTGCTCTAGGTCACGAAAACCGAAATGGGCATAGTAGGCCGTGACTTTTATAGATTGTTGAGCCACCGAATTAACGGAAACTAGATATGTATTATCTCAACTGAATATTTTATTCGCATATATATGGTTCTCAGCAAATATGAAATATTTTAAGTTGAAAATAATTAAAAATCTCTAATATATACTTAACCCTCTGACCGAAACATCAATTTTTTACCGCTCTTAGAAATATCCGTCTGGTAGACGGGTACGCAATTTTTTTTGTTTGAATTTTATTACCTTAAGGACTGTTTTTAATTTTCTTATCACTCATGAAATTGAGAAGCTAAAATCATACTTTTTGGCAATTTGAGATTTTTAAATTTTCAAATTGTATAGATTTTAACCTTTCTAAAAATACCTTACTTTAACCTCTAGGGTAATTAGAAGCCTTTAAAATCCATTTTTAAATAGTCGTTGAAACTGGTCCACGCCCATTTCAATGGCGAAAAATGTAAGCAAAAACGAAGTACTTTGCTTAAAAGTTGACCGTCTGATATAAACCAAAACATGAATCTTTTATTTTATAAACTGAGCCTTTTATTATTTTTATTTCCTAGCCGTTTAGAAGTTTCACTGTACATGTTACCAGCAATGTATGAAATCCGGCATTCTATAGCGTTGTAAGATCGTCTTGTAGTTGAATTAATCACCTCTAATTAACCGGATTTACACCGTTTTTATTATTTCCTTCAAAACACATCACTATATTAACAATATCATTTACAATTAAAAATCGCATCGTGAACTACAGGCAGCTTCCTCCATTTTACGTTCGAGACCACCTTCTTCTTCTTCTCTCCTTCCCGCTCAAAAGCCAAAACAGTTCTCAGCAGCGCCCTCTTTCTAGTCTATCGTGTGCTATGTGTCAAGCCTCCTATGTGCCACGCCGTTACAGAATGCCTAAATCTAGCCTGCAATGTATCGAATGATTTTTATTCCATACATTACCTAGACATTCTATAGAATGCCAAATGAGAAACCGGTAAATTATGAAATACAGCAATTAGCTGAGTCGTTAGTGAGGGAGGAAAGCGAGAGAAATGACGTGTGTACGGGCGACCCTTTGACTGACAGGGAAAAAAGAATCTCATGATTTCACAACTGAAGGTCGCCGCCTATATGTCGCAGGGAAACGATGAAATTAGAGCTTTCGTCAAATCCCTTCACGCAAGATGTTAAAATAAATTCTCTGTCTTTTCCCTTTTATAAGTAAGTTAATTAGTTAAATCCCCAAACTGTTTTAGTGAAATGATGAAATGAAAAAAATATGTCACTTTTTTTATGCTAGGGAACTAATAGTCGGGGGATCGTAATAACTTTTGTTACGGTTAGGATCTGCTGGGACACATACCTTCCGGTGCATAACCACCCCTCTACAGCTTTTTGGCCAATATCTCGACACCCGAGCCTCGCAGTCCATTAGAATTTGGCTCATTCGATCCCTCTCTAACTTTTCTTCCAGTTATTAAAATTTCATGCTCATAGGGCTATTCCTTATATAGTTTTTAATTGCTATAAACTTTTAAAATTTATTTAAATCCACAATATCTTGGCTCCTGTTTGAGTCTCGGACTTAAGATTTGAACCAACAGTTCCACTCGTCAAGACCCATCCAGTCATATACTTGACTCCCATTGGGTAGACATGGGGAGGGCTTAAGTATTAAAATATCATGTTCCCATGTTAACCCAAGGGGTCTGAAAAATTTTCACCCCTAAGGAATTGAGCTTGGTACTTGATTTTTGGAGGTACGCCATATTTTCGTGTATGCGCGAGCCTTACGTGAAATTGGTCCCCTCCGGTGCTTCCCCATTAATAACTCGAATCCTATGCTACCTTGGTCAACCGCACCGGCTGGATTCGATTGTTCTTCCTATGAGCTCTTCAAATATGTAATTTTATCCCAATGGCCCCATTCCCCCCCCCTCACGTTTTTAAACAATTTTAAAAATTTTTAAACTCCCCACAGCTTTCAGGATTTTTGACCTGTATGGTTCGGAAGTACAAGAACACGACCTCCCTAGTGTCTCCTCCCCCCTCCTGGACAGCATTTTGCCATTATTTTAAAATAACGTCTCTTCAATGTGATTTCCATGATGATAGCAAGTGATTTTATTACACCCTGAACTGTTTCAGTGAAATGATGAAATGAGCTAGTCAGGATTTGTATTGGCAAAATGCTGCCCAGGGGGAGGAGACACATGGGAGGTCGAGTTCTTGTACTTCCGAACCATACAGGTCAAAAATCCTCGGAGCTATGAGGAAATTAAAAAACTTTAAAATTGTTTAAAAACGTGAAATGGGGGGGGAAGGAATGGGGCCATTGGGATAAAATTACATATTTGAAGAGCTCATAGGAAGAACAATCGAATCCAGCCGGTGCGGTCGACCAAGGTAGCATAGGATACGAGTTATTAATGGGGAAGCACCGGAGGAGGCCAATTCCACGTAAGGCTCGGGCATACACGAAAATATGGCGTACCTCGAAAAATCAAGTCCCAAGCTGAATTCCTTAGGGGGGTTGAAATTTTTTCAGACCCCTTGGGTTAACATGGGAACATGAAATTTTAATACTTAAACTCTCCCCATGCCAACACAATAGGAGTCAAGTATATGACTGGATGGGTCTCGACGAGTGGAACAGTTGATTCAAATCTCAAGTCCGAGACTCAAACAGGAGCCAAAATATTTTGGATTTAAAAAAAGTTTAAAAGTTTATATAGAACACACAAAAACTATAAAAGAAATAGCCCTATGAGCATGAAATTTTAATAACTGGAAGAGCAGTTAGAAAGGGATCGAATGAGCCAGGTTTTATTTCCCTTAAGGGGATATGGCACTCTAAAAATGATCAAAACATCGTTTGTTTATTTTTATTTAGTTATATTCTTTGCATATTATTATCTTTCAATTGATACATCATTTTTGCATGCCTCAAAATTAGAAGTTGGAAAAACTTCAATTGAGAAAAATATGAACAAACATCCCGTTTTAGATAATAAAAAAAATGAGAGAGATAAAAATAAACTATTGTAAAAAAAGTGAAATAATAACTAAAAGAAGAAGCTTTTATAAATAAAGCAGGATATTTCTTAAATATTACATTAATATAATTTGTATTTCTTTAGAATTGTGTGCATGTGAAATTTTTTCATTAAGGCTTCTTTTAAATTTTTTTTTATTATTTCAGTTCTTATTCTTCTCTCTCTCTCTCATATGTTTCCCATAAAAATATAATATTTCAATATTATGTTGAGAAAAAAACTTTAAAATGTGTGCAATTGTAGAAGCAATTTTTTTAAATATTTTCCTAGAGTTTTCTTATGAAATTAATACTCAATAAAAAGGGATCATTTATAAAATATATGACTTGAAATAATTTGAAAATGCGATTATTCTTACAATATGTAGCTAATATTTTGAAGTGATATTTTATGTTATTTAAACTTATAATAATTATTTTTTAGAATTACAAACTTTACAGGGGTTTATCTGTTTGTGTTTTTTCACATTCAAAATGCTTCTCCTTCCATTAATATTAATCAATCACTTCAATTTTTTCCCCTGTGTTTTATGCATAATGCATGTAACAACATTATGCATCCAGTTTGTGCTATAAACTTAATGCTCTTTTTTAAAAAAAATTTAATGTAGGAGATTTCGGCATTTTTTGTTGAATTTTAGCATGCGTATCTACATTTTATTTTTCTCTCTAACATTAATTTATTGTAAAATTGATTCATAAATTTGCTTAAAACATTCTTAGGAAAGATACAAAAAATTTCAGGTCAAATAATTAGTAAATACAAAAAAGGAGTATTATTTTAAAATATTCCATTTTTTAAAAAACTTTCAATTTTTCTAAATTGTGTGAATAATTTACACAAAATTCCATCTCGTATTATTTTCTTGAATAAAAACATTACATGTAATGATAAAATAAAAAATAATTGTTCAAAATATGCCAAGTTACCTTAATAAGAAAGGCAATAATCTTGTTCAGTACAACTTTCATTTTTCTTTACGAATTTTGAATAAAATTTATTTTAATGGCACTCTTATTATTTTTCTAGTATAGCATTTGTATTTCTTAGGAATGCACGTCATTTATAAAATAGCCTTATTAGGACCTTTTTCCATACTTTGCCTAAATAGCATTTGGCATTCTATACAATGCCTAGGCAAAGTATGTAATATCTCGCCTATTTCATACTTTGCCTAAAAACGTCAGGCATTCTATAGAATGCCGGCAGTTTATACTTTGCAGGTAACATATACATTAAAATCAATTTATCGCAAAATTGATGTTCGATGTACCTTTTCTGAGAAACTACTGTTCACAGGTATATAAATTTTTTATGATATATTTATAACGATGGCTAATATATACTGAAATGAGCCTTTTGTAAAAAATACAAAAATTCCTTTTTTTACAAATTTTGTGACGGGGCTTTATTGCACCTTCCACTAAAACTTTCTTGGGAAATCTTTGGGGCCAGAATGGCATTTCTTTCCAACCAACTCAAGAAGAGAACGTGGTTATGCAGATTAGGAATGTGTATATATTGGAGCTTCACGTGAGTACTCACGTGAGGTTCTCAGTGGAGGCCTTAGAAGGCGGAAGTTCTATAAGTTCTAAGTGGAGTTCCTAAAAGAGGAGTTCTATGAGTGCTAAAGAGAAGTTCTAATGAGTGCTAAGGAGAAGTTCTAATGAGAGGGTAGAAAGTCTTAAGAAGTATTATAAGAATCATATAGAAGTGGGTTTGAAGCCAGAAGATTACCCATTTGCCGGATCAAATTGGATTACAGGGTTATATTGACGATATAAAGACTGGTAGATCTTCGCCTTGGAATATCGGTAAGATAGATAATATTAAACTTTAATACTAGAGCGGATTCTAGTAAGTTAAGGAATCATCTATAAATATAGATTCGGTGGTTAATTTATCGTAAAGGTAGAGAGTAAGGTTTACTGCCCTATTTGTTAAGAATTGTAGTTTATGTCATATCACTCCTGATCATTAGTCTCATAGCCGTGTGTTGCATTGCTTAATATTATTTGAAATAATAATAAACTAGTTTTATTACGGAAGCTTTGAGTAGTCTATCTTTTGTTCCCACAAACTCAGATCGCGTGGATGAAGAGATGATACCCACAGCCCGTGGGGTATCACAATTTTTTACGTGAAAAATGGACCAGTTTTCGGAATGTTTGATAAAATATTTCCTAAATTATTACAAAAATTCAAAATTAGCTAAAAACTCATTTTAGTATAATGAGAAAGGTATACTTTAATGGTATGAAAATTTTCAAGCATGTACTTATAACAGATTTTGAGAAAAAGTGCATCGAAAACAGCCAATTTAACATTGTCAGTATATATATTGAGAGAGGTTTCCAACTCCCCTTAAATCTTTCTGTTTGTGTGTGTGTTTCTCCTCTCTACGATTCAAGAATTTTTATTTAAAGGTTATTCCTTACTCTGAATTTTTTGTCATAACACGATTTTACTGAATTTGCTTGTGTATAGTTTGTGGGATTTTTATGTAAAACAAATATATTATCTAAAAAAAATTTTAATGTACCATATTTTTATAACGGACTAAAAAGTACATTTTTATCTTTGACTTTTTTTCTTATCTTTCTCTTCTCATTTTCGTTTTTTTTTTTTTTTTCTTTCTTTCTTCCTTTTTTCCCATTTTCATGCATTGTCATCTCCTTTTGAGCTATGGTCCAAATTTCAAATCTCTAGCTAATCGGGAAACTAGTTTAAAATCAATTGCAAAATTCCACCCGGACACGCATACAAGAAAGCGAGTTAATAAAAACAACATCATCTGTTAAAATGTGTATGTGTGCAACTCATTCGCTTTGAGTTAAATATTCAGCTCAAATCCAAACGATTGTGTAAAATGAAACATCACTCATTGCTGTGTCGTGAAAATGTCATGTCTGTGAATGACTGTGTCTGTTCGGAATTATGAAAAGATCTTCAAGATAACTCTGTAAACTTGTGGGTTCTTTTCTGATCGTGTTCGAATTGTGACAAGAAAATAATTACATTCAGGATTTTGTCCTACTGTTTATTCCACACCTTCTATGGAACATTTCTTAAAATCAAGAATATATTGAGATGCTACCAGATTACAATCCCTCGTCCAGCCATATCTTCTTTTCACGCCACCGCTCACTCTCTCTCTTCCGTTCTGACCTTTTTCCTCTCTGTCGTTGCCAGATCCTTCTCTCTATATCATCTCTCGTTCGACCTGTTGCCAGGTGCAGGCAGCGGTTCCTTACAAACTCTATCGTTAAATCAACAGCTATTTTAAATTGCTGTGCGTCATTGTCGGAGTGATTTAATTGTTTGAACGAAATAGCACGTGTTTTTAATAAATATTTTAAAAGATACATAAAATATATAAAATATGTACAAATTTAGTTTTTCATTTATGTTGAAGAAATGGTTATGTTTTATGTGCTTGTTTCTATAACATCTTTAAATGATGCATAATTAACATATATTTAATTCTGGTTTTTCGACCTCTCTATTCCCTGACACTGAATGCATTGCCGCGGGAATCGAACTTTTTCAAATACTTCTTATTGCGTGGCATCCTGAATCCTATTGGTAGATTGGTTTGGCACATCACAGCTGTAAGGTTGCCAACCCTGAGCTCAATATAAGTACGTGGTTCAATGTAGATATTTGTTATCAGCTTTCCACGCAATTTTATTTTACGTGGGTGAGATTGTTCATTTAATTTGTTTGACGATTCACTGTAAAATCCTTGTTCACCCTGATTCGATTACTTTATTTGTCTTTTTAATCTGTATTTTTTTAATTAAACTATTTTCAATAACATGTGTTTTTTTTTTATTTTGCAATAGTAAATACAATTAAGGAAATCACTTCGTCCAAGGACGTATTTATTGTGCTTCCACCCGTCAAAGTTTATATCAGAAGGGGGTGATACTATTGTATTACACTCATTTCGCTGGAAAATTCATGATATTGTAGGACTATACAAGGTGCAACACGAAAGAAAACGAGACTAAGTGTGTATCTTGAAAAAGAGTGGAGCGGACAACAACTGTTTCGGTGACGTCATTCCACAGACCACCTCTATCCATGTGGCCAGTTTCGTCTTCACCGATCACGCCAGTTGGGAGCATTGCATCATTGGAGCATCTGCATTCTGCCGGAAAAATGTTGAATCAACATCAAATTTCTTGTGAAACTTAAGAAATCAGCCACAAAAACATTTCAAATATTAACTGAGGCTTATGGAGACAAAATTTTGTCTCGTGCACATGTGTTTGAATTACGTAAGCAGTTTTTTTGGGGAAGGGACAGGATGGACAATGATGAATATGATGGGTGCCCAAGGTAAGTTGTTACAGACCAAAAAGTTGCCGAAATTCGTGGTATGAGGGGGTACCCACTCACATCAGTGGTCAAACTGTTAATCAACACTGCTCCATTGAAGTACTAAAAAGATTTCGTGAAAAAAATAAGTGATGGATGGATGTTGCACCAAGATAATGCACCCTTTTGATCGACCCTGTCTCTCAAGCAGATCCTGACCAGCAAAAACATTACTGTGATGGGACATCCTCCTTATTCAGCCATGCGACTTTTTTATTTCCTTCAGTTACATCTTGCTCAAAAACGTCTTGCTTGCTCTTGTTTTTCATAAAGGGAACCCATTTTACCTCAGTTGGTGAGAAAACGGATAATCTACTGAAAGGCCTTCCCAAATTCTTGTTCCAGAACTGTTACCAGTAAGGGAAGGACCGAATGCAGAAGTGTGTGAATGCTGAAGAGAACTACTTTGAAGGAAATAATGTCAGGGAGAACTGATTCTGTACTTACAATAATCTATTGGACCAGTCTCGTTTTTTTGAGTCACACCTCGTATATATATGTATTACATTGTCGATATCTAAGTCATAGCATGGCACCCCTCCGGTATAGTGGTTAATAACGCTGACTGCTGTGACGTATGATTTGGGTTTGAACCCCGGAGAAGGCATGGATGTTTGTAAATGTATAGTGGAGGGCATGGGGACACTCTAAATATTCGTCGAGCCCCATGTCTTTTCAAGAGGTTTGCGAAAGAAGAAGAGAGGTGGGAGGCTCCTGATCACCCTCCAGAGTGTTCTCCCTCAAACTTCGAGTAGAAACGAGTTTAATCATGCTGTCACCTGTATGGTGCTAAAAGCTGTGGATACTTACAGACGTAAGACTAGCCCCTTGTCCCGACGAATTCCATAGCCTTTGATCTTACACCATTGATCAGGTGACATCAGAAACAACAACGTCATAGCATTAAGTTTTCGATTGAATTAAAAAACATTCTAATATCCCTCATCTTATGAAAAAGGACAGGACTTGAATATCTAAAATGAAAGTATATATTTATTTTTCATACGCCTCCCCTGAAAAAAATCGATTTCCGCAAAATCCGTTCTTAGCGTATCTCCTTTCATCAAAAGAAACATACTGCGAAATTTCAAGCTTGTAGGTGTAATTGTTCGGAAACGGGAATTTTTGCTTTAATGCTTCCACAACTGCTTTGCTTGAAAGTCGATTTCCACAAAGCCCTTTCTTAGTAAATCTATAAACAACAGCAACAAAAAAGTATTGTCTAATTTTAAACTCTATAGGTCTATTAGTTCCGGTGATCTTCTGATGAGTGAATCCTTCTTCTCTTATTTATTTGATAGATATGCATTAGAAACTGCGTTTTGATCTTAAATGGGATTTCATATTTTGTTGCATTTTTCCGAACAGAATAAACTCTTTTTTTAAAAAATCATGTAACATGAAAACCCTTAGCATTCAATCTGTACAGCATTTGGACAATAGTATCATAGTACGTTTGAAGCATTCATGTAAGTCGAAGAAAAACTAAAATATTTGGCAAAATAAAGTAAAATTTATCTATTTTAATTTTCTTTATCTTATCACTTTCTTGCAGAAAGAAACAAAAAACATAGTATCCTCTTCCTGATTAAACGTCTAAGTTCGTTCTCAAATCAGGCAAGAAAAACTTTTGGAAATGTTTATAAAATTTTCTGTATTAAAACTCCCACTGTCTTTCGAGGACTCGGCAGCCTAGTGGCCAAGATAACAGACTCGCAACCGACGTGTCATGAGTTCTAGCCTAGTACCACAGAAAATCAGCCTTGAAGGGGGGCAAACACATTAAATCAGTCGAAGCTCAAACGTCCTTTTTTTGGTGTGGTGTGGGAGTTCGAAGACGGGGTGCTTGCTCAGGTGCCGTTTTCGGCACTTGATCATGGCTCAAAACCACGCGGTCCGTTGCCAAAAGCCGAGAAGATAAATAGTGTGCGACGAAAATATTCTCTCACTCACCCGCTATTTTTCCGCCTTCACTATCGGTTAGTGGCTGCAAATGTTCTTCGACACCTTGAAATATCGTAGAAAAAAACCTGTTTTTTTGCCACTGGGGAATGCTTATTTATTTATTTTTAAAAAAATTTCGAAATATTGGGGGATTTTTCACACTAGATATAACGCAACATATATAATGCAGATATACAAAAAAAATCTACTGAAACGAAATAAAATAAATACAATGAAACAGAACAATTAATGAAGAAGTAAAAGAAAAAAAATTAAGTGAATTTTTTTTTCCTACTTATAGGTCAACAAAGAAAAATTTTATTTTAGTTACTTTTTATTAATTAATTACAATTAATATAAAAATATGTATATACATACAACAGATTCACACTATTATGTGGCATTATCGAAAGCGATTTTCCTTGCAATTTTTCATTTTCCTTTCCATATAGGGTGTTGGACTATTATTTGTGTTTGTTACTATTTATTCTTTAATTAAATTTAACTAGTCTTATAAAATAGTGTATCAAAAAGAAATCACATTGTCAGAATTAGGCCATTCCAGGTGGAATTGGAACCCACGACCGTTGGATTGTAAGTCCAACGCGTTATGCCTCATGTTACAGGGACACCACGAGCGATTTTCGTTTTTATATATGTTGTTGGACAATTATTTTGGTTTGCTACTATTTATTCATTAATTAAATATATATAATTAAAGAATTAATATTTGAAAAAAAATTTCTAACATCAAGTGGCATTCACTACAAGTTTTAAAAAAGTATTTGAACTTGAGTGGATGAACAAAAAGTATTTTATTAACGATTGAAAATTTGAACAAAATGTATATATATATATATATATATATATATATATATATATAGGAGAGTGTGTGAACTATATATATATAATAGTAGGAATTGAAAAATACTCTGAGTTCTGCTTATCATAAAAAATGACATTAGCCGGTGTGAAAAATAGTTTTAGTTTAGTATATATAATTTTTGTTACTCCTTTGATTACTGTTTATAACATACGGTTCACGAAATGTTTTTCACACTTATTTTTGTTTAGGTAAGTTAATACGTTTTCCAACAACGAAAAGATGTAATTTTTTCTTATTACAAATCTTAAATTTCTTATTACAAATCTTACTTATTTGTCTTATTATATTAATGTTACTTCTAATACGAAAAAACTGTAAGGGAAATACATATTTTTGGAATTTAATGAAATACCTTTTCCAATTTTTCATATAATAAATCTATATTCAATTGCTTTGTCTCGAGAAGTATTGAAATTTTATTACCTGTGTGGTATGTTAACACCTCGATATTTTTCCTTTTTCCTGACCATTGGTTACGTAATCTTTCACGAAACAACTTCACTCTCCAGATCCACGCTTTTTTTATGTATATTGTTACTCCATCCACAATTTGAATTGTTACTTCATGCAGAAATATAATAATAGCGGATGAATAATTCGCGCTTGGAGTTCCTTACTGCCTGGAGTCAATGTTTTATTTCGAGCTCTGCGTCCTCGACTCCGGCAACGATTTTCTTCCTGAAAGCTTTTTTAAAAAGTTGTAAAATTTTATTCAATTTCTGCTTCATTCGTAATTTCTCATGCAATAGATCAAAGAACTCGGGGATGTCAAAGAATTCTTGTGTACAATAAAGCTTGTATTCTTTTGTATAAATGTGAGGAATAAACAATGCTAAGATAGCTTAACATTTCTTTGATAAATAACAAGCCAAGTAGCATGCGTATAACTACAACACATTTGAATTAAATTGATATAGCTGTGATTCTGTAAGTGAAAGACCTGTCACTGTCAAGGTTCGATTATGTTGCTAGTATATATAAGAGAGTAACAGATTCAAATTATTTACCAGATTCCTATATACTTCTTTTCGGACGCCTTGCTTTTCTCAAGTGAGTAAATCCGTTTTTCAATTCCTATTATTAGCTCCCACTCTCCCTATATATATATATATATATATATATATATATATATATATATATATATATATATATATATATATATATATATATATAGTTCAAATTTTTTAATCGTTAATAAAATATTTTATATTCATCCACTCAAGTTCTGACACATTTTTTAAACTTGTATTTGATGACGCTTGACATTAATATAGTTTTTTCAAATACTAGTACATTAATTAAATTTAATCCCTGAACAAATAGTTACAAGCATTAATAATGGTGCAACACCATATATAAAAAGGAAAATCTCTCGTTGAGTCCTGTAGCGCAATGGATAGCCCGTTGGACTTCTAATCCGAAGGTCGTGGGTTCGATTCCTACCTGGATGTCCTATTTTCTGAGAACGTGATTTATGAATGAATAAGTAGTAGCAAACAAAAGTAATAGTCCAACACAATTTGTAGAAAGGAAAATGGAATATCGCTTTCCATTTTGCCACTTAATATTGTGATTCTGTCATATGTTTATACATATTTATGTTAAGTATAATTATTTAATACAAAGTGAATAAAAAATGGAATTTTCTTTGTTAAAGCAGTAAAAGTAGGAACTGACTAAAAAAAATTTTTTTATATTACTTGTTTAGTTGTAATATGTTACTGTGACCAATATCTTGTAATATAATATTTGGTTATTTGTTGCTAGTTCTGTTCATACTGAACAGCATACTTTTACAAAATGCATATAATAGAATGCATAAATTTTAAACCATTTTATAAATCACTGATTTTAAATTTCGCCTTTAGTGAAAGACTTTCACATGTGAACAATATTATTCTAAAATACTCTATATTAGAATCTAGGTCTCTCTCTTCTGGCACACGGTACAATTCTTAATGGTACTCTACACCTCTCGACAAATTAGTGAAATTTGTGTAAAGGTAATCTTCAGAACTACGGAAAGGAAAATTTGCGGAATTATTATAAAATCTGGAAGTAACTCTGGCAATAAGTCAACAACTATTTTTAATTGTTATATGCCGTCTCTGGAGAGATTTAGGTGTTAAAAGAAAATTGCATGTATACACAATGTTTTTCAAGTTTTTTGAAAAACAAAACTTTTATTAAATTTTTGAAAAACAACGATATTTTACTTCGTGTTTTCTTTTTTAGCATCAGTCAACAAGTTGTTTGATGTCGTCTATTTTATTATTCATTTCACCATCGGAATGGGCGTCTAAATAACTGCGCATAATTTTCATGGTGTTCCTCATTTCGAATGACGTTGGAACAGGACTTGATTATTTATCTCATTTTTGCCGTCGGAATCTGTATCAATAATAGTTTTTGAACTTTGAACAAAATATCTTTGGCTGTCATAATTGGGACTGTACATACATTATCATCCTCTACTGCACCGAATTTTTCTGACAGTAGGACAATCCAATAATGCAGAAAAAAATATTCGAAACCACATCTCTTTCATTTTTAACACCGCTCTTAAGTCTTTGTTGTTTCCCGTATCTTGAGAATACCCAAAAGGATAATCTTTTCGTGTTAAGCGATTTTCATTTCATGTTTAGAGAAAAAAATGCATGAAAATACCTAATAATTCATCGCGGGACCGTTGTATTATTTCGTGTTAACCGATATTTCGTCTTAAGCGCTTTCGCGTTAAGCGTATTTTACTGTATTATGCTTCCCATTTTTGGTTCTATATGTATATGGGAACAACTTTTTTTCTCATATGAAATATATTTTGAGATCACAAAAAAGTTGTTAAACAGCTAATCATTCAGAATCGTGTCAAATTGAAAGTTATGAATTATACCCCTGATATTCTCTAATATTAAGTAGAGTTTTGTAGGGATAAATTTCTCAATAGATTTTAGTTTTTTATTTCACTACATTGCAGGAATACTTATACATGTGCGTGTGTTTAATTCTTATTTTAATAAATATTCTTAAAAGATGCATAACATATGTACAATTTTAATTTTTTATTTATGTTGAAGAAATAGTTATATTTTATAGGTTTATTTTTATGTTAATAAATATCTTTAAATAACATGCTTAATATATAATGAAGCTCTAAATCTCTGTATTCTTAACCCCTATCCCCTAACTCTGTATGCATTGCCACGGGAATCGAATTATTTCAAAGATTACCTACTATATGGCACCTTGAATCTTATTTGTATATTGATTTAGCACACCACAGCTAAAGGTTGCCCCGATCACAGCTCTATGTTTATTTAGAAGATTTTTTCTAAAAAATTAAGGTTTTCGTTCATTAGAACATATGTTTTAATTCAGATTCATAATGACATTTTAAAATAGCAAAAAAGAAATGATCTTATTGTGAAGGGCAAACAATATAGTATCAGAAGCCAAGACAGTGGAATAATTTCTCTTTACTTTCATTCCAGTTTTAGGACAATGAAGCTCTTCTTCGTGTGTCTCTTATCCATGACCTTGATGACCCTTAGCCATGGTTGGGCCATCGCAGTATCTTGTTACAGACTAGGCCCAGACGGACAGATTCATTGCACTCGGGCTATAGACCCCAACGGCTTTTCTGCAGCTGCAGCCGCTGCTGTTACCGGTAATGGGCAAGTAGCGAGGCCCCCTGCCCACTACGGACTGGACCCAGAAGGAAGTAAGCTGAATTATTTCGCTGTTTAAATTAATCTTATTGAAATACCGATTAAAATTCATTTTCTTTTATGTAAACTCAATTAATAGAATTAACTATAGCAAATTAACTACCTGATTGATGTTAAAGAACAAATCCCAAACTCGTTAATACATCTTCTTAGGTCAAAAAAGTTTTGTAAAAGCGCAGTCGCCTTCTATAGGTATTGGCTCCTATTTGCGGTACTTCATTCCTGGAATTCGACACTTCAAAAAAATGTATAATAAAAATAAAAATATAAAGAAATTTTGTAAAGTATGTATTTCAGTATTAGCCACTTAGAAATTTGTGAATTTTTTAAAATAAATTTAGACTTGACTGACCATTAGAAAAAGAATATATTTTTTTCTATTTAGTTTTTTAAAAAAAAAAGAAAGATGAATCTATTACTTTTTGAATGTAGCCTTAGTTAGAATCTGTTTATCATACAAAGACCACATTTGACCCTCAGGCATACACAAATGTTGCTCAACTGCATTCTGTTTACTGAAAAGAGAAAAGATATTCTTCCTGAAGACAATGAACTCGAATTTGCTTCTAACTTTACGTAAAGAATATTTTATTCTCCAAATTACTGAAACATTCCCAGTCTATATGTCTGGGGGAGAAGAAAAAGAAAAAGTTTAGTTACTGGAAACAACTCGCGATATAAAAGATATCTCCATCTCTATTTATGACACCCCATAAGCAGCAGATATTGTTCGGGAATAATATATAAAAAAAGAAAAAAAACATCTAAATCGTGTACTTAATGCTTACAAAAACTGTCAAAGAATATGGTTTTGCTTTAGCCAATGAATCCTTTAATTCTACAACATATTAATTCATTGTTATCAACACATGTATATATTACGAAATATTCTTAAATGAAATAAATGTTGCATGAGTCAATTAAAAATAATTATATTTATCCAATTAATTACTAACTTCTGTTTAGTTAAAAAAGGTAACAAACTCGACAAATTGATATTTTTAAAATTTATGGAATTTTACTCTCTTATCAACATTCTAGCTTCATTATCATTTAAGAGAATATTACTTTCAAATTATCATAACAGACTTGATGCATCATCATCATCATTATCAGACGATTCTTAGATTCTTTTTTATATTAAAGGTAATTATTCCCAATCTTTACTAATTTGATAGGAGTTTCTTTAAAATTGTTTATTATAAAAAAGAAGAAAAAAGCTTCTGCATAAAATAAAGTAAATTTATATTTGAAAATACTGATAACATATTGTGTTATGGACTTAGAGTGTTGATTCTTTGAAAAAGGTAAAATATACGGAGAACAGGGTATCTCAAAACTCAACATCAAGTGGGTACATGTAAAAGGGAAGGTCATATAAATTCGTGGAAAATGTTTTAAAAAATCTCATGTCACTTATATAAGTGATGACTAGCATGCTTTCTAAAATGTGGGAAATTGACATTCTTCAGCGCCTCATTAGGTATTATGACAATAAATTTCGTAATTTAACAGTGATTTTTTTAACACGACCTTATGAGCCGAGTTATTAATTACAGTCACAAATTGAGCAAACACTTTTGCTGATTTTGTTAAAATTAACATAGCTTGAGTAGGTTTGAGAAAATGTCACCTAATTTTGACTCCTCATAAAAAGAAAAATATGTCATACTACCCAAGGCAAGTTGCTTCAAAAGATGACTCATTCAACTAAGATTCCAAAAAGGTACAACACTTCCTACTTTTCTACCCATAACAATTATCGACAATTTTTTTTACAAAATGACTTCATTTCAAAAAACTCAATCTGTGTTCGATGTATTTGCCTTCTACTCGAAGGGAGACCTAAAATATATTGCTTGAGGAGTCGTAAGTAGCTAGCTTAATTTATTTATTCCACTGCTTCAGCAAAATATGTTGTCGTAAATTGGTTACATTTTCGAATAGTTTAAAAGAAGTTAAAAGGTAAATGCTACAAATATTTAATTCATCAAAGTATTGCAAAAAGTTTTCCGTTTAATTTTTTAATTTATTCCTTCATTTGAGCTACGCGCACTTAAGATTGAGTCTTTTAAAATGAGGTTGTGTAGTTAAAAAAAAATTAGATATGATTGTTATGGATAGAAAAAATAGGAAGTGTTGACCAATTTTGGAATCTTAACTAAATAGGTCATCTTTTGAAGAAGTTGTCTTGATTTATATGCAATATTTTTCATTTTATGAAGCGTTGAAGTGTAACTGGTTCTATTAGCGATTCTTTCTAATCCTCTAGGGAAAACTTCTTTTAAAAGTTGTGTGTTTATAAAACTACTTTCTGTGAAACCACCGTGATGAAAGTTTCTATTTAAAGTCAAGTGAAGAGGGAAATAAAAAGAGGCATTGGCTGCTGTTATCATGCTTAAGCTGAAGCGTTAAAGATATAATAATTGAAACTACCAGAGTTCCCAAGAAAAAGGATCAGATATGCCAATTTATCAAGATTAGTATTGCTGAGCATACCTTGTTCTAGATAAGTACAGTAATACCCGGAATTTACGCAATAGGTAGAACTGAGTGATAGCCGCGTAAGTCGAATTTCGCGTAAAAATCGGGGTATAATTTCACTTATAAATTCATATAAATTATTTTTTGTTGGGGCCGGACACAAAAGAAATAATAATTTTGAAAAAAAATGCTTTATTATATTTAATACAAAATCGCAAACCAAAATTTGTAGTAGAACGATGGTTGAATTTAAACATTGAGCCTTTTTCGCAGCTTAGAGAATTTTTTCTTTACTTTTTATTGACTGCTCTGACCGTCGATTCCGTTATAGGTTAAACTTCTTTGCTAATTCACAAATTTTTATTTTATTTGTGTATCGAAGTCTTTAAAAATATTAACTTAACATTACTAAGATAAAGTTTTTCTTTTCTTGTTTGGGGCAGAACAGAAGACACTACTTCGGTTGCATGACATCGTTGTCTCTCAAATCTGAGTAGATATAACACATATAAAAAAACAAGTTATAACAATTGAAACATGTAATAACAAACATACACTCCATAGATAAGAAATAAATTCCGTGCGATACGTCCGACCACATGTGCATTTGCTAAACAGGAAAAACGGAGAGGGAGTAATCGAGTGGTGTAGCGTTCAAACAAAAGATGGATCGACGATATTTGCAAACTCCGGACTAGCGTATATATAAGTCGGGATATTACAGTTTTTTATGAATTATTTTGATATTTAAGTTGGCAATTAGTCTGACATTGTCCCTAGCTTATGTCGAATTCAGATAGGGATTTGATACTGTTGATTATATCTCATCCTTCGGTACAGTTTAAGACATACAAGGCCGAGAGTTCGCGACAAAATTTAGGTGACATCATTTTCTGAAGCCCTTACTCCAACACACACACACACACAATCTACTTCAACTTCAATCAAACCAGTAAAAAGTTTCGACCGATTTTTGACTACAATTAATAGCAGGGGTGTGCAAGATCCCTCTAGTGAAAAATCCCTGCAAAATTGTGAAATTTGTGGTCAAAGTACCTAATGATGTGATAAAGGGTTCAATTTTCGACATTTTCATCACACAGTCATCCCCTGACCAATTGATAGATATTTTTTTTTCAAGAGTTGATATAACAACCCTCCCCGCCCCTTTCATCCCGTGTCCACTTGACGTTGTGTTTCCGGACACCCTGTTTGGAGAAAACTTCCAATCAAAGTTTAACAAAAGGAAAATAAAACGTCAATTAAATAATTGATTTATTACTGGAATTTTATGATTTTCATCTCTCCTCTGATTCATTTAACATCTTCATAAAATGATACACATAATAGTAGCCCTTAATGTGTCTTAGTAAATGTGTGGCAATCAAAACAGGCTCTATCAATGTGTATGTGATTGAGATAGATAACTTCCGAAGTTAATGAACTTCGTGAAAATATTTTACTACAGAAGTTCCTGAAAATGCCTTTTTGGATGAACTTCAAAATTATAAAAAGAATCTTACATTGTCAAGTTTGTTAGCAAACTTGGAATGAAATAGGTTGATCATACTTTCGTAAGTAAAATGAAAAGAAAGAAATCTAGCCAAGCCAATTGGAAGTGGTCCAACAGAGAGACAAGAACTAAGATAAATTGAGTGAGTTGAGAAACTCTCTCGATCTATCTTAATAACTTTGTATCTAAACAGCTATTATTGAGAAGCAATTCAGAAAAGTCATTAAAAATTTCAAGGATTATGTGATGAATTAAACTCACATTAAAATTCACGAACTGCTGAGCATTATACTGCTAAGAACTGTGAACTAAAATATTATACATATAATATATAAGAGAGGTCATTTATATTAACGTTTTCAAAGAAAATATTATTTCTATAAAGTAAAGAGTTTCAACACAATGGTTAAATGTGCGAGGGAATATTAACATCACACTATTCAGCTACACGGGGCTTTTGGTGACGGACTTCGAAACTTTGAACCATGGTCAAGTGACGAGGACGACACCTGAGCTGGCAATCCCCTCTCCTAACTTCCACACCACACCAACGGGAGACATTTGAACCTCGAGATATTTTCCGTGCATCAGTCCCCTCTGCTTGGTGGATCTTAAGCGGTACTAAGCTCGAACTCATGACATTCCAGTCCGTTACTTTGCTCTCGACGCTACGATGGTCACAACACACAATGGGCTAAATTCATGTGACATTAGTCACATGATAAATGTATAATCACGTGTTTTCAATCAGTCAAACTCTTCGCTGTTGCCAACCTTTGTTCTTTGCAGAAACTTTCTTTGATATATTATATATCTGTCAATAATAATAACGCACAAAATTAAGCAAAATACATTTGATTTTAAAAGGTTTACGCGTAGTAAAAGAATTATTTTTAATTTAAAAACAGTTTGATGAAATATTTTCCTTAATACTTGCGAACATTTTTAAACGATTATTTAATTTGAAATTTCATCTAAATTATGGAGAACGCATGATTGCCTTTATCATGTGACCGTTATAAATTTAACTTATTTAATTACCCGTATATATATATATATATAAAAAAAAATTTTCTTATATTATAATCGTCTGCTTTTATTAACGATAAAAGTCCAAACGATAACTTTGATATATTTTATTCAAATGATATATGAATGTTTATTTATATTAACTATTAGTTGTTTCCCATATTTTGAACATTAAATCATTAGCTTTAATATTTGTCTCGCCTTGTGCTTCACCTTTAAATCATGCCTTTAACACACGTTGAATATTGAATTTGTATCATAAAACTCTCTAAAACAGTTTTTATTTTGTAACATTGTATGATTTAAATCATCGTTCATAAACCATACGTTTTAAAGCATATATCCCATATCTGTTGAATTTATGAGATTCTATTAAAATCTGAACCCTGAAATTAAGTCTCTGAGTAGAAACTATGAATGTATTCGTTTTGAAGGAACTATAATAACATTATCAGTATATTTTTATTAAAATATAACACACGAGCACCGTTAGTTGTAGATGCTTTTCTTTTACTATTTTCCATTGAACTCTCTAAGGCTGTTTACGTTCCATAATAATTTTAAGTTTCTTAAACTTTAATGACGTAGTACATGAAGTTTGCCTGAGGAAGGAAGGTAAAGTTCAGTCACTTTGAAAGCCAAAAATGCTGACATAAAACAAGCAGGTGCATTATCGTGATGAAGCTGTCAGTCATATCATTTGTTTGCACCTGAGCCCCCCCCCCTTTTTTTTACCCCTCTCAACTGATGACGAGCTATGAATCAATATGTTTTTATGACTGTCTAGTCAACAGATACAGAATATAATCTCCGACTTTTTATAAAGAGGCTTCCAAAAGATTTTCACATAATTTTATTACTTGCATCACTTATTTATTGATGTAATTATTGGCTTTTAATATAAGTCATTCGAAAGAAGAAAAAAATATATCTAATTGAACTACCAATTAAAACCGGGCGTATTTTTCCATTGGCGTAGAGCAGCGTTTCTCAATCTGTAGGGCGCATCCCCCTAGGGGGCATGATAATCCAACACGGGGAGCGCGAGCATATCGAAAAGTTAACAATAAAGCATTAATAAAAAATATTATTAATTTACTGAAAGGAAACAAAACAAAATACATGCTGGCATAATAAAAAATGAAATGCGCATTTACACTGATATAATATGTTTATAAATGCATCAGTACTGCACACTGTATTTGATAATTAATTTAACAATGCCAAGTTAAGAGCAAGTTTAATAATTACCAGGGACCCCCATAGGCTTGTCATATATAAAAAATTCAACACTTACCTTGATTATTTGTACAGTTTGCAACTACATTCGTTTTGTAGATTTACGTCAAAGTACATTATTATTGTTTGGATGGGGCGTAAAGTAAGTTATGACTGAAATTAGATCGCAAGCATTGTAAGTTTGAAGAACACTGGATTAGAGAAATCTTCAGTTCAGCATTATTTTTGTCCGATCACGGGAATTCTGTAACATTATCTATGCTAAGTACAGGCATAGGAATTGTGAATTTTAATAAATGTACAATTAAAATATGAAAATGTATGAACTAAGCTTGTGGTATCCCCTCCGATGGGGATACCCTCTCTCCACTGTCCACGCGACCTAAGTCTGAGGGAACGTAAAATGAACCACTAAACTCAGCCATAACTAAAATTAGTTTATTATGATCTTAATTTATATACAAAACAAAAACAATACCAGTCTAGTAGGATATTGATCGAGAGTTCTGAGACGCAGAACGTATTACTGATCAATAAATCTATCTTTACAGAATAATTCCCGTCTTAATAGTATCCGTTCTACCCTTAAAGTTTAAATGAACCAGCTCATCGCGATTTCCTAGGCAAACAACTACGGTCCGTAAAATCTCATTTCATCCTTTAATCTGGCTAATACAATACTCCTTTGATCTCGGACCCACTTTTGTTTATCTTCAGTAGCACTGTTAGACCGACTCCCAAAATTAAGACTCTTCTCCTAGACTGTGTCTCACTTCACTTCAAGCATTACTTCCCCACTTAGCGCTCAGAGCTTCACTTAGCGATCCTCGCGAATGCTAACATTCCAATATATATGATTCCTAATTTGCATAATCATGCTCTCTTCTTAGGTTGGTTGGAAAGAATTGCTATTCTGGCCCCAAAGAAAATCCCAAGATGATTAGTGTAAGTAATTCCGATAAAGCCCCGTCACAAACTGAGCTAAACTTAGTGACGCAACAGCTTATAGAAGGCCAAGGCCTACTGTGTCCGTCTCCATTTACGGGACCTTGGACGCTGAGATGCATGAGCAGATGGACAATCAGAAGTGAAATCCACAGTGTTTAGTTCCCAAACAAGCTTGGTACTTATTTATCGACCCACTGAAGGGGGTGAAAGGCTAAGTCGACCTTGCCCAGCCTGAGGTTTGAACCTCGCATCTGGGTCGTGGAAGTGCGATATGATACCACTCAGCCACTGGGTTTCAGGCCAATTTATATCAAAGAATAAATATATTAAAATTGTATGTATATAATTTACTAGTACAATTTAATAGTGGGTATAACAGTTGTAAATTTTAAGAAATGAAACATGCATGCACCTCAAAGCCGTATGAATAGCTCGACCAGGCAGAGAAAGAATTATTTTAGAAAAATGTCACTCTATTAAAAAGAAATCCTGAAAAAAAAAGATGAAAAAGGAAATAGTAAATGAAAAAGAAAATTTTAAAATACATAAACTAGTAACATTTTTAATTTATTACGTAAAAGTATTTTTATCATTTTTTTAAAAAAAATATTAAAATTTATTTTTCTTAGCCTATTGCTGTTTACATAAATAAAAAAAACCTTGTATTTCTTCTCAAGATTTATTTTTTTCCATTTTAGAAGGGGGGGGAGACTTGCCAATATTTTGCTAAAATTTCTTTTCTTGGATTTATTTAATATTTTCTTATAAATCGTTTGGTAGTTATAAATATTTAATTCGAGTATTAGATTTGTTTGAATGTACAAATCATTAGCTGTACCATTTAATTAATAACTGTTTCTGTAACTGATTTATTCAGAAGACTCGATCCGGCTTTGTGAATCTTGGTTGTAATTTAACAATATTTAATTCAATCCGTGAATTAATCTAAGCAAAGGGATAGATAGTATGACTAATAGTTGATTGGGAAGAAAGGAATCTAAGTGAAAACATTTAAAAAGGTATTTAATCAGAAGATTTATATCACATAATCTCTGGCTTATACTAGCTCTTTTGTCATTGTATGGGAGTTTTTTTACAAATATATCCATTGCTTCTGCAAGGAAAGTCTTCTTAATGATATTTTGTTTTCTTGTATTTAAATTACATTATTTAACTTTTTCTTAATACCTGTGTACTTAATTTTGTTATTTTAAATTTTTAATTGTTTTAATTTTCTTTTTAGAATCAAAGTATATATTTAAGTAATGCAGTGCTTCTCAAACTTTCAAAACTGGCGCCCCCTTATCAATCACAATTTTTATCGCAATATTAATAATGTACTGAATGCAATAATAATGCATTTTTTTTACGCTAAAGCAATAATCTTAATTATATACAGTACAAATTCATGACATAAATATTAAATTTTGTATATGTTGCTTTTAAGCAAAAAAAATATTAAGTAATAGGATAATTATTATGTTTTTTTCCTTTTTCTAATTTTTAAATTGGAATATATTGCAAAATGCGGTGGCTGCTTAGAAGGCAAAATATACATATCAGCTTTTTTTTAGAAAGAACTCAGTGGATCAATTTCTAATCATAAGCATTCCTTTGAAAAATTTGCTCTGTAAGACAAGCCCATGGAAGTCGCTAATACTTATAAAACTTGTTCTTAATTTAGCATTAATTAATTAGTTATAAAATACTCTATGCAGCACTGATACATTAAAAGTATACCGGCTGAAATACCCGCTATTTGCACGATTTCATTTATAAGAAAATAAAACATTATTGATATAATCGCTGAATTTTAAAGAGAGTAAAGCCAAGTGCGCAACAATGTGTACAAAAATGTAAAATGATTTTTTAAAATCATTGCTCAAATTCAAATTAGTTTTAAGCGAACTGTAATTTTAAGCCTCACAGAATTAGCATTTAGAATTGATGTTTAATGAACAATAATATAAAATTCCGATGAGAAATAATTGTATTATTTTTAATATTTAAAGTGAAAAGACTTCAACATGTTTTAAACCTGGAGCAGGCACGCACTCGATACTAATGGTCGAGTGGGGTTATTGAGCCACCCCAATCTCTTTTTTTATAATTATTTTTATAGTACACAATAAAAATCGTAATTCCAGTGAATGATTTAATTAAGAGAAAATATACTCACCTACTTTCAAGAACACAGAAAATATTTCGGAAAAAAAGTTATCACACCGGAAACTCAGTCAAAACAAGTACCTTAAGATAGTAAAAAAACGTTTGTCACTCCCAAAAAAGAGGGAGATATGTGACAAATATATTTTAGTTCACACGTTAAGACAGTCAAACAGGAGGATAGAGTCAGAGCCATTGGTAACAATTAAACAGTTTTGCCAGAATTACCGATTTCGTGCACTCTGTGCTCGGCGTGACAGCTCCGGAATAAAAGTGTATTTATTACAATATGGATGTTCAAAAAAATTATGTAAAACGTTTTTTTCATTACGCTTTTTTATATGTTTGGGAATAACTCATAGAAATAAATCTTGGCCAAGTAATCCTTCAGCTCTCTGTGTTTTTCCAAAAATCATAAAAATATTTTACAAGGAAAATATCGCAGCAGAAATAGTTTATTTGCAACTTCCCTAAATGAAAAAACAAAAACACATAAGAGCAGGGACGTAACTAACCGTACAAGTAAGTTCGAAGGTCAAACCGCAGCAGCTACATTCTGCTGCCTACATCTGATGACAAATATATAACAGTGATGAATTTTTTACCTTCCTAAAATTTTTTTTCGATTATGGGTCTGGGTTTTGTTTTTTCTCATTTTGGTTTGAAAAGAAGTAGCTTTAATTTTTTATGACGTAATATCGCAGATATATAAATTATATCAGTGTAAATGTGTATTTTTTTATTATGTCAGAAAGTATTTTGTTTTACTTCATTCCAGTAAATAATTTTTTTTTAATCTTTTATTTTCGATATGCTCGCGCCCCCCTTGTACGTTTATCGCGCCCCCAGGGGGGGGCGCCCCACAGTTTGAGAAACACTGAAGTAATGTGATTAATAGAACAATCTGTTCATTGTTATTCTGATTCGCTTAAAAAATATATATTTTTATTCTTACGATCACTGCAATATTGCTAATGATAATTATACTATTTACTAAGTTCTATAAAAATTTGTCCTTTTTCTACATTTTAAGTGAAACTCTAATGTAAGATTTTTCTTTCTCTCTAAGCCTATTTTTTAAAAATATTATATTTCATTTTCATGTTTCAGCTAGAATTAGAATTAATCCCGCATTCATTTTAGTATAAAGAAGTGTCGGGGGGGGGCACTTAGATGGAAGCTAGGAACTTTACTTTTACTTCCTATTGGTGGGGGGGGGGACAAAGTGAGTTTTAGAGTGGCGGAGGGGAAACGTCCTTCCTTTCCTTTTTAGGGGTGGGATGTTCGACTGAAGCCGAAAAAGGCCGAATTAGCGTTTCATTCCCGAGCGTGACGTTCAGTCAAGTTCACTCTCTAGAAAAACGCGCCAATAGAAGTTATCACTTCAAAAATATTTTTATTAAGTTACAAACGTTCAAACACAAAAATGTGAACATCCATTCTTTCAGCGAATCTTTCTCCATTCTGTATTCCTATTTCTGTAAATAGACTATAAAAATACACAATATTTAATTCGTTGTGTACTTAATTTCTCCGAAAATGTTTAAAGTAATTATATATATATAATAAATCAAAGTTTGAGGGGTCTTTTGATAACTGGATAAGGGAATAAGTTGCATAAATGCATATAATTCATTAGGTCCTACAGGTGCTTATCTAAGGATCAACTATATGCTATATTTTTCCGAGAAAATAAAATAAATTTCAGAAATGCTGTTTAGTTAAATATTTCTTGTATAGATGTTTTAATAAACTGTTTCTTTAGTAACACTACCTTTTAAGTAAAAAATATGTTACTTTTGTACTTAAGTATCTAAATATGCATATATACATATATAACAATACGTTTTCTTCCTTCATCAGATAACCAGTACCGTCCATACCAACAGTAAGACGAAACAATGGAGCGTAAAAACATGCCATCACCTTGAATATAAATTATTTATGTTTCAAACTAAATGCATTGTAGTATATCTCACAGCATCATTTTCACTTCATTATAATAAAATATATTTCACTTTGAATGTGTCCATGGGTTTTTAATTACATCAATTTCCCTTTTTTTAAGATTTTTCTTTCTTCAATTATGCATCATTTTATTCATATTATGTCTAAAATTTCGAGCTCATTTTATCTGTGTAAAAAACGTTCACATGGAAAAAAATTTAACAATTAATGGCTTACTACGATAGGTGCCTATATATCCTATATCCATATGAACTTATATAAATATTGAAGGATTTTTTTCCCGCCTGAAAGAATAAATAAAAACAATTTATTCTTTCACACAAAAAATAAGTAAATAAAGACAGCTTTTTATGTAAGTAAAAGCTGCTTTCATTGATGAAATATGAGACAAACAAGTAATATAAAAAAATTAAGTCAACTCCTACTTAGATCAACAAAGAAAATTTTTATTTCAGCCACTTTTTATTAAATAGTTACAATTAATATAAATATGTATATATAAAAACCTTCTGTGCGTGTGTTTGTCACTAAACTCCTCCTAAACGGCTGGACCGATTTTGATGAAATTTTTTGTGTGGGTTCAAGTAAATTCGAGAATGGTTCAGATTCACAATTCGATCCGATATCGCAATTAGTTAAAAAGATATTAATTAAAAACATTCAAAAAATACAACTCAACATTCACCTGCATTGTTGTAACAACGCTATTGTTATAAACAAGCAAAATAAAAAAAATTAAAAATCAATTCCTACTTAGATCAACCACGAAAAAATTTATTTTAGCTATTTTATTAAATAGTTGCAATTAATATAAATATGTATATACATATGACAGAATCACAACATTAAGCGGTAATTAATTTTTATTAATTATCATTAAAGTATCATTTTGTCATCCAAAACAATCGTGTATATAAAATTTCCTTTCAACTGAATGCTTTAACACGTGAGAAAAAAACCTTTTCAAATTTTGACATAAGTAGCCAAAAGGGTCGCTAAGTCGCCACCATGGCTGTATTTGTAATTTTTTAAATAATTAGTTTTAATCAATTAGTTTTTATTAATTATAATTAAATTATTGTATTGTCATCCAAAATAATCATGCACATTACAACAGTGGCGTAACGTGCACCCCCGCATCGCGGGGCGCCAGGGTTCTAAAGGGCCCCAAACCTGACTTTGCAGGGGGGCCCAAAAGTTCTCCGTTACGCCACTGCATTACACTTCAGCTCAATTGAGCGCTTTAAAATGTATTTTATAAACCATTGAAAATTCCACCAAGATAAATAAATAAATAAACAAATAAAATATGTATAGAGATCGTGAGCTAATAGTAGGAATTGAAAAAGACGTAAGTTGGCGTCGAAAATTGATTTTCAGCCAAACTGGCCAAACCCGGTCTCTATTGTTATGAAAATGCAGATGATTCACGCTTTTTAGCGTTTTTAATTAATATCTTTTCAAATAATCTTTATATATATAATTCTTCTGTGCGTGTGTATGTAACTGAACTCCTCCTAAACGGCTGGACCGATTTTGATTAATGTTTTTGTCTGTTCCAGTGGACTCGAAAATGGTTTAGATTTATAATTCGGCTTAGAAATGTTTATTTAATTAATTCTTTATTTATAAATTGTTGATCTTGGAATGTTTTACATTGGATCCAGCAGACTGCTCTACGATCGCAGCATCGAATATTCAAAAATCTTTTATTATAATTCAAGTTGGTCCCGACAGTTGCTGCTGTTATCATTTCAGGAAAATATTTTGTCACTTCGTGTTATTATTTTGTTGAAATAAATCGTGTGTTAATTAAATTATTACATTCAGATGTAATTAGTGTTTGAAGAGCCTTTACATTTAACTTCGCTCATAGTATGCACATACTCACACGCTATCGATTGATTGAATTGTGATAACCGTACATGTGTGTAATGGCGTTAGACATTGTAATAACTTTTTAATACAAATTTTACTCAAAACGGTCCAGATTGTTAAAGCTTACTCATAAAAATTTGGAATTTTTGAATTTAAGATGTGTGTACAGGACAACGTCTATCGGGGCCTCTAGTATGTATAAACAGAGTGTTTTTTTCCCAGGTATAGAAGTTTAAGTTGGCATTACTTTCCCAGATGGCGACCGATTTAACCGCTATCAAGTGATTTATTCTCAGTTTGGTTTGGCAATTCATCATGAATAGACTCACGCCTGAACAACGCTTTCAAATTGTGCAATTTTATTTCGAAAATAATAGTCGCGCGCGCGATTTTCATAAGCGAATTTTGTTTAGCGATGAAGCGCACTTCTGGTTGAATGGCTACGTCAACAAACAAAATTGCCGCATTTGGAGTGAAGCTAATCCACAAGTGTATGTCGAAACACCGTTACATCCAGAAAAACTGACTGTTTGGTGCGCTTTATGGGCTGGTGGAATCCTTCTTCAAAAACGATGAAGGCCACAACGTTACAGTCAATGGTGATCGGTATAGAGCCATGATTACTAACTTTTTCATTCCTGAATTGAACAATCATGATGTCCAGGAGCTGTGGTTCCAACAAGACGGCGCAACATGTCACACAGCTCGTGCCACAATCGATTTATTGATAGACACGTTTGGTGACCGCCTAATTTCACGTTTTGGACCTGTGAATTGGCCTCCAAGATCTTGTGATTTAACACCACTAGACTATTTTCTGTGGGGCTATGTAAAGTCACTGGTCTATGCGGATAAGCCACAAACGCTTGACCATTTGGAAGACAACATTCGCCGTGTTATTGCTGATATACGGCCACAAATGTTGGGAAAATTCATCGAAAATTGGACGTCTAGATTTGACTACATCCGAGCCAGCCGTGGCAGTCCTATGCCAGAAATCATATTTAAAATGTAATGCCACGAGATTATCTTTCAAATAAAAAAAATCATGTCAATCGAATAATACATCATTGCTTTATTGCAATTTAAAGTTCTATACCTCTCAAAAAAACACCCTTTATATATATGACAGAATCGCAACATTAAATGGTAATTAAATTTTATTAATTATTATTAAATTATGGTATTGCCATCCAAAACAATTGTGTACATAAAATTTCAGTTCAACTGAATGCTTTAAAACGTGAGAAAAAACTTTTTCAAGTTTTGACACAAGTCGCCAAAATGGTCGCTAAGTCACCAAAAATGATGCCAACGGGACTGTATTTGTAATTCTTCAAATAATTAGTTTTAATCAATTAATTTTTAATAATTAAAATTAAATTATTGTATTGTCAACCAAAATAATCATGCATTCAAAATTTCAGCTCAATATACAGAGTGTGAGCTAATAGTAGGAATTAAAAAAATTTTAAAAAACGATCTAATGAAGCAGTTCTTGTGTGTGTGTGTTTCTTTGACTTCTTTTAAATGTCGTATTCCGGTACTGGAAGGGGGTACTAGAGACTTATCTCATACTCATAATTTGGAACAGTGATCAAATCAGTGGTCAGGACTCAGCTGCCATACTACTTTCCGTAGTTGCATATCACATCAACGTGGAGATTTGACAGAGATTTAGAGAAGGCATTAGCCTTTCTATGCAACCTTTAATGGCGCCAGGATTCGAACCCACGGAACAACTCTGACCACGAGCTGGCGACAATGACCACTTGGTTAACGTAACGTCACAAATTTTACCTTTAAATTTTAGTTTACTAACCAAAAAGAAGGCCCAAAATAATATTCCAAACTTCACCTCAAGACACAGACTTTATTTGCATAGTGAAGGAGCAGGCTAAAATACAACCATGAGGAAAATTAGAAACAATAAAAAAATTTTGGATACTTGCTTTCAATAAAACTGTAGAAATATTTAGCTCGAATTCAATTCATGATTTATTTAGAAAACTGTTGAAGAAAATTGTAAACTACAAAAGTATGCAAAATATAACTATTATTGGCGACGCGCTTCCAGTTTCAATACATTCCGAAAATAATACCTCCAAACTTCTAGTCTTCACATTTTTCATCAAACATTGCGACTTTTTTCAATTTCTGAGAAATTAACTTAATAAATTAAACAAAAATTCACAGTTAAAGTTTAAATATGATTCTAGATGACTTAACGTTTAAATGTCCCTTACATATACAAAATTATCAATCATCTATTCATTTATTAAATTACTATAAATCGAACTTAAAGCTAGGCAATATATAGAATTATAAACAAGACAATTGAGGTTTTTGTTAAATTGCCCCATAGTATACCAGCAAATCCTTAGTATTTTGATAAAGTTCAAATTGCTATCGCTTGACATATGGAAACAGCGATTTCAATAAAGGAAAATCTATAGGGCTACTGACGTATAGTTGTTGTGAATATTTATCAAAAGGATACAAAAATGGTGAAACGCCAAGTCTCCGGTCAGATTTAATTACCCATGGCACACTGATTCCAAAGAATAGCGAAGACAATTACGAATTGTTTACCATGACTAAGGAACGACAATGGACGATATCAGCAGCAGTTACAACAATGGTGACCTAGACGGTATATTTTCACACAGGGTGCTGCGTACAAGCTTACGCAATAAGGCCCAAATCATATCCCTACACTGTCGGACGTCATTCCAACAGCGTTTATAATGAACCATGAAGCATCGCTATTCAACCATAGAAGAATGAAAGAAAGTCATTTGGCCCGACAAATCCTACTTTCTGGTCAATCCAGGAGACTTCTGGTTCCCGGGGAGAGATCTTTCTGGTCGGGAGAGTGCAAATACATCGATTTTCAAAGACGTCCGTGTTATGCACATTTGGTGAGTGTAGTGTCTGGCTAATGTAGGCAGTAGATTACAGAATGTTTGGCGTAGTTTTCCACATCTTCGGGGGTGGGTTACTATTTTTTAGAGTAGAAAGGGATTGACCTACGAGGAAGAGATAGTCTCTTGGTTTCGGAGCGCAAAGGCCGTCGACTGAATTTTGAGTTCAAGAAAATGAGTTCCTTTGTTATAGCCCGATGCACAGGACTTCAGTTTGTTGTACTAAGAAGAGATAGTTTTTTCGGTTTTGTGTTTAGCGCGGCGGACAACGCTTGGTTTTAATGCATTGAGAAACGAGATAATTCTGTTGGCTGTTAACCGAATCAAAGAGTCAAGAAGCCTTAAGAATGTAGTTTTTAATTTTAAAAGAGATAGAATTATATATATGTTCTTTTTGGCACGATGTACTGTGCCTAGAAGTAGTGGCAAAAGTAATACAGAAAGTCATTAAAGTCGGATACTAGATGGTGGCGATATTATGGAATAGAGGTGATGTTTTCATGGGGTACCTTAGGAATAATGATCCCCATGAAACAATTCCTGATGTCTAGTCGCAATGTAAATGGGTGTATCTGGTCACCAGACCGGATACACCTCTCCCGACATCAAGCCCCTTTAATTATCATACCCTCCGCGGGTTATGATGTTTCTGGTATCAAATACCCCAGAATATCCATAAGCACCTTCTCCAGTCAATGACTCGCCAGATGTGAATTGTTTGAGATGAAAAGGGATTCTACTTCTTATTACGAGTAAATAAGTGGCTGCAGTGTAATGGTTCTATGATATATATGCTACTAGAATCAAAAAATTCCCGGAATGTCCCCTACATTCACGGAGGTGTTCATTGGAGGAAAAATATCTGTTTTGAGGGTTGGTAGCTTTAATAAAGAAGCCACACAGCCATCTGAAGTTGATTTCCTGTTCTGTTGGCGTTAGTTGAGGATTATTTCGGACAAACCGAATTTTTCATTCGTCGGATTTTGCAATGTCATTTTTAAAGCACCATGCGAACATCAAATTCTGTGTTTTACTTGAGAAATTACCCAAGACGCTCGAGATGCTAAAGAAAGCATAAGGAAACGATTCCAGCACCAGAGGATTTTAACCTACATCCATGGCTGAAAATGAAATTGAAGGGATTTGTAGATTCAGATGAGGTGATCCAAAATGCGACGAAACAACTAAAGGACCTCTTAAAAAATGGATTCCAGGAGTGTTTTGAACAGTTATTCGAACGCCGGAACAAGTATGTGGATGCAGGAGGGCAGTACCTTGATAGCGAATAAGATTAAATTATTGTTCTATTTTTTAATAATTTGTAATTGATCTATTCCGGGGAATTTGTTTAGACGTGCCTGTATATATACATATAAACGTTTAAGAATAAATTTCTTGTAAATTACTGTGATGGAGTCTATGCATATTAAAATTTATGAATAAATTTGTCAAATTCTTCGCTCATTATTATCATAAACTTTATTTTAATACAAATTCTAACATTAATAAATTATTTTAAAATATGGAATAAATAATCTTCTTTTAATTTTTTAAAAAAATCACTGAAAAATAAAAAACTGGGTGTTGTTTTTTTCATTGAATTTTCATATATTATATTAAGGAGTAAGTTTTAATAATCTCCATTCTGGAATTAATATTTCTTAAAATGATGACAGTGATATTTTCACTTAGAGGATATTAATTTACTCCATGAAAAAATAATATTTTTCTTCTTGAGAATAAAAACCTCATAATTCTCATCACAAAAGTAAATGTGAACTTCATATTACAAGTTTTATATCTGTCTTAATCTATTATTTCCTTCCATCAAATTTCTCTTAAATTTACATTGATAAAGTTCAAAGTAGAAAATGTACTCTGCAAATAAGACTAAATTAAATAAAGTTTATAAAAACTTTTTAGAAACGAATCCATTTAGAAATAGAATCATTATACAAAAACTTCAGAGGAGTTCCTCTCAAAAACTCTATTATTATGCTCTATAAATGCAAATATTTCTTTTATCATATAAAAGATTAATTTTCAAAATGAAATGCTTTCCAGACATGAGAAGTAGACGCAGTTAATGAACACATTTACATCCATAATATATTCACTCCTCTCTAAGGTCAATGTACTATTTAATACACAACAATGCTGATATAATAATGAATTTACTCTCCACCTATATATTTTACAACAGAAAATAAAAAAACTGCATAGAAACAAAATGTACTTCAAAACAATAATTTATTCAAGCTTAGACATAATAATAAAGACATGCTTTCGTATCTGTTTCTCATTGAATTCTGAAAGAAAAATTGATTTATAATTCACAAAATTCAGTAAACTATTTCACAAATATTGATTTCCTTTGAGAAGGCGTGCTTTTTTCTGAAACGTTCAAAGGTTTGAAAAACATAATTAATGATAAAACACATGCATACTTATCATCACAGGGCTTCAATTTTCCCATTAAAATTATTTTAACATTACAGATTTCAGATACATATAAAGAGAGAGAGAGAGACTCTTTTAGAAACCTTAGCTAAGATAGCATGGCACTTTATGTGTACAACTAAAAAAATTTCAAGAAATAATTTTCAAGTAAGAGTAAAAGATGTAAATTCGTAATAACTAAGAGAATTGGAGCCTTTAATTGTGACGGGGCTTTACCGTGTTTTTCTACTAATCCTCTTGGGGAATCTTTGGGGCCAGCATTGAGTTATTTCACAGCCAACCTTCTCAAGAACAAACCTTGATATTCAGATTAGTTAGTAGATATATAGGGGAGGTTTAGTAATCGTAGAAAAAGAAGGAGGAAAAGGAAGCTGTGATGCTGAACGCCGCGAGCTTATGATAAGGATCAAGACACGTAATTATAGAAGGTGCTTTAGCTGTTCAAATAAAGTAAAGAAGATTGCGATTCATAGGATAACTTTATTTAGGGTTAAGCAGTTAAAATTTAAGGCGCTTAATCACATAAGATTTAGGGTTACGATATATCACTCCTGATTTTTTTCCTATAGTAAGACTGTGTCGATAAATTTTATTGGATAATAATAAATTGGTTTTATTATGGTTAGCTTGAGTCATCAATTATTACCTCCCACAAATCTAGGTCCAGTAGATAAAGAGATGGTACCCCTATAGGGGGGGGGTATCATCTAATGAAGACCGATGTATATTGTTACGCAGATAGGGGCTAGAGGATTTTATGCTATTAGTCCCCCCCGAAAAAAACAGCTCCTTAAGAACAATGAAATTCTATTGTCGAAAAAGCAAAAGTACAGGATGCAGCCGTAAAATTCGCACAATAAGTCCCAGAAGGTTTTCCTCCCTTCTACAGCGCTCAGACACAACTATAAGAGTCTAAAAGCCCAAGTACATAAAGTTTAGTCGCAAGCAGCCCCTCGCTAGTGAACTCTTCAATATTCGAAGTAATGCTGACTCAGTTTCCACAAGCTACTTCTATTTATAGTCTACGTGGTTATCTTCCAGCGTTTTCTCAAAAAAAGTTGTTTATCTCATAGATCGTGATGATATAGATATCTCCAGTAATTTCCAGAAGCATCCATATAATCACCAAGTCACCAAATTTGGTCACCAAAAATGTCAACTTGGCTGTATTGCCAGTATTTAGGCAAGTTTTCATTGAAACGCCATTATAATGTAACGAAGGGCGTTGCTTGCGAATATTACAATTTTCATCATAAAATAAATTCAACAGAAAGTAATATTAACGTATTAAACATCCAGATACAAATTATTTACACTATTTTAAGAGAAATGCAAGCATTAATTATACAAAATTCGTAACAATATATATATATATATATATATATATATATATATATATATATATATATATATATAGTGCATAATATTTTAAATCCAAAGATTTTGTTCCACGATTCTTGGTACGTGAAATTGAATTATTACCATTACTGAAAAAAATTATTGCCTTGTGTAACGGGCTTTCTCACAAAGTTCCTCTTTCAAAATGACTGAGGGTTTTTCTTTGATTTTATCGCAACCACTTTCTTTCAGCGGGTACGAGACATCTCTAAATGTAAATCACTATATGAAGGGAATTGAAATAGATTTAGAGATGTGATAACAAAATAGGAACGAATTTCTGCTAATTGGACAACACTACCGAATGCGTTTTCAATGTTTCCAGTTTGTCCTTTTGAAAAACTGTCATAAACTGGACTGGGGGGTCCTGGGGGTCCGGACCCCCCAAAGCCCTTGATTTTTTTTCCGATTTATTATAATTCCAAGTATATAGTACGTAAAATTTAATTAAGTATTTGTTATTAATGTTTAATTTTATTAATTAATGCTAATTATTTATTCAATAATTAGTTTTTTACTGTGTTTTGTTCCCGAAAATCGACAAAATCAAAAGGAGCATGATACAAGAAAGGTGAACTTTCGACTCCGCCCCCCCCCTTGAAAAATTCCTGTGTGCGCTACTGGTTTTGTAAGTATTCAGTTTTATTTTTTTCCCGAAAATCACAAGTCAAATTTATCTGACGGCACGTCTATACCCCATTAAACATTTCTTTAGAAAAAAATGGCGCGTTGATCCATAAAGGTTAACCATCTTTGCCGTAGAGTATTTTATGAAGTTCAAATGGAGCTTGCTTAGAATGCTCAATGCTTTTATGGAGTACTGCTAAAAAAATCGAGGGAATAAGCAAAAAAGTGTCATACATGAACGTAAACTGGAAAGTACAATAAAACGTAATACAGAAAAAAAAGCATAGAGAAGTTATATGGGTACTTTTTGGAATGGTAAAAAGAACTTGAAATGATGCTTCAGGTCAGTAATTTAGTTACAAGTAAATGACAAAAATCTGATTGTTTAGAACTGATACAAGAGGTTGAATCTGGTTGTGTGTGTGTCCCCCCGCCCCCCGAGCTTCTAAGACTAACGCATATATGTTTAGTATGGATGCGATAAAATTATCGATGAGTCTTTAGTGAATACTGTCCCACTCTTCTAGAAGTGCAACCTTTGCTTCCCGAATAGTAAGAGAAGGCAGTGATCTCACTGAATGCGTCGTTCGAATGAATCCCAAGCATGGTGGATAAGATTTAGGTCAAGATAATATGCTGGGCACTTCATATGTTTAATTGTTTCAGCTTTAAGAAAGTTCTCCTCAAGACAAGCTGTATGATTACTTGCATTATCCTGCATTAAAAGAAAGGAATCACCGATGGATGCAATGTTAGGTAAGACTTGAGGACTTAGGATCTCGTTTGCATATCTTTGAGCCGTCAAATTGTTATTCCGAATGATATGCAGGTTAGTACGTACGCGCCTATGCTGATTCCAGCTCGTACCATTATTACCCTTAGTCTGTTCCCCTTGAGTTATTTCAAGTGCTTTTTTCTCGCTATGCCAAAACAAGTCTGGTGACACACTCTAAACTGAATTCGGACTCATCCGTAAACAGTATATGACTCCAATCACTTTTCATCCAATCTCGATGTTCAGCAGCTTACTTTCTTCGGGACGCATGGTGTCTTGCTTTCAACGAATACACACCATTAACCTGCATGAATGCAGACAACCCGTACGAAGCCTTTTTCGGATTATTTGGTTTGAGGTCCTTTATCCTGCTGCCAAAAGAAACCGTCTTTGAATCTGCGCTGTATTCGCTGTTCTATCTCTACAAGATGTTAACAGGATATATCGGTTATATTTGCTGTGGTAACCCGTGAACGATCTTGTCCTGGCCAACGTCGAACATGCCCTGTTTCAGAGAATTGATTCAACAGTCTTTCAATTACACACTTATTGTCACTTCAATAGCATCCGCTACAGTTCTTTGTGTTTGCCCGGATTCCAGTCTCCAGATAATACACCAGTCGTTGGATTTCGGTAAATCACGTTGTCGTGACATTTTCCTGTCCCTTTTTCTCAAAAGAACAGCCGAAAGGTTGAATTTCATCACTGAAACAACGCAAAATAACAGCTTCTACGAAATCACCCTTTCTGCACTTATTTTCTTTTTCTGGTTTTTGACCCCGTGCACGTGAATTTGAATATGCAGTTTTCTCGTTCTGTTTTCTGCTCCACTTTGGACTATGTATGTTTTGCTTTACGTTGGTTATCAGGATAAATATTTGCGTAATTTTGTTAAATCCATGTGCTCCTGTAGTTTTTTTTCGGGCAGTGTATCGAAAGTACCTGAATCGCTATAAAATTATTTTTATAACTTTCTCATCATAAGCGTTGTTCTTATTTTTTTAAATAATATATATGATAGTTTTATTCATTTTATAATTCCCTAGCTACGCTTTGAAACAAAAAGTTATTTCTTTCTTTGGAAAAAAAGTTAGCTAAATGTGTGGCTGAGAAATTTTCTATCAAATTCTTACTTAACATCTGCCTTTGACTGTCGTTTGTTTTAATGAAAACATTTATAAACACCCGTGCACCACAAAGTATCACACGGGGCTTACAGAAGTAAGTATGAAACACATTTCACTAGGGGAAGAAAGAAATTTTTAAAGTCACATGAAGGATGTTAACAATAAAATGACAAAAATTTTCAAAAGTACTTCAAGTGGAAATAAGTTGGTGAATATCTCGAGGTCAATTTATATTAAAGCTCTTGAGAGTCAATCTTAGGATCTTCCTTTCTCTGAAAAACTTGGAACGCAGAAGGAATACATGGTCTACATTTTTCTTGTCACCAATACTACAATCGCAGGAAGATAATAGAACTAAATTTAATTTATTCAAATTACTTTTAAAGTTACCATGACTAGTGAGAAATAAGGTTATTTTGTGATTAGTATAAAAATTATGGCATGGCAGTCTTTTATAAATATTTAATACTTTGTAACATTCAAATCCCTAAAGAGAAGGAGAATTTCTTTTTCGTTTATATCTATAATTCTAAAATTTATCGATACAATTGACAAAGAACGTGTGCACAGTATTATGTGTGTACACATCATCCACTCTTAAACTTAGACTTTGATATGTAGAAATCCAATAAGTAATTGGTATTTTTAAAATTTCTTTTAAAAATAGAATTAAAATCATGAAATGCTTTTTAAGTAAAATTCTTGTTATTTCTTAGGTTAAAAATACCAATATTTCATGGTCAGAGAAGACAGGTATTAAGATACTCACTGAGAGAGAGATTAATATTGAAAAATGTAAAGCGAACAAAAAAAAATACAAATGTTGAGAATTGTGTACATCACGCAAATAGCGGAGTTTTCCCTAATTTTTTGCAACATTCCGTGTGGTGAAAATTACCTGAAATATACCTGATCACTAAGCAATGGAACTCATCATTTAATACAGAAATCTCATGGCTGAAATTGCAAAGTATAAACGTCATTTCACCACATGCTGAACAAAAGCTAATATTAGCGACGAATTGGTCGTATCATTATGATCTCAAAGGGAAAACTCCAATGACTTATTCGCGTTATAATGAGTAATATGAATTGTTTACAAAGGAAAAGATTAAAGAAATATCTATTTCAACTCATTGGTTGCTATCAGTAACTGAACGTCAATAGATTCAAATCGATTAAATAGGAAGGAGAGTCCTGAGTGTGATTATTTCGATCTTCACGTATTTCTTAAGATCATTCTTTTATATTGGTGACAAGAATTTGGTACCAACTTTTGGGGGAATTCTCGCTACAATCTGGTAAATCTGCCAATCGACAGAAAAGGGCAACCTTATTCCGTCCGGCTTTTTGCGTCGCTCTTCAGACTATGGTCAGTTTTAGCCAAACAGTTGACTTGCAAGTTCTGTTTGATACTGAGATTTTTCTAAAATGACTGAGGAAAAAAAAGGGTTCAAAGTGATGTTGGATTTGTGACTATGTTTGCATGTGAAAGAGGCAAGAAAGGAATGACTGATTAGTGTATGAATGAGAGATTGAAATAATATTGCTATTCAATTGGTTGCAATATTGCAATCAAAAATGGTTGCTATTCAATCCTCATTAACTTGAGGATTGAATAAAAACAATTCCTTTGTAGGGGATATGAATTCCCTTAACTGTGATGCTTGCATTGCACTTACTGTGCATACTCTATACCAGATTGTCCAATAGCTTTTGAGATAAGAGCTCCCATTTCTCAATTAGAATCTCTTTCAACTGTCTAATGTCCTCCAAGGGATACTATTAGGCTGACTTTCATCTCCCAAAGCATTCCAGTCATCTTCAATGAGATTTAAATTAAAGGGAGCACGTAGGACAACCCATTCTACAGATATTTTCACTTTCTAGAAGCTTCTGAACAGCATGTACGTTGTCCTCCATAAAAATAAAGTCTGAATCAATGGCACCTTGGAACACGAGGAGGAGGATAACTTTATCACAGTAGCCATCCCAGCAAATGAATCTCTGTAGAAAATAGGGAACTGTGTTCCTCCGTTGGTCATAATGATAGCATGACAATATATTGATTACATTCTGAGGCTGGTAGAACTACATTTCATTCATTTACCAGCGAAATGGCTCCCGACCACCCTCGGTAGCATTAGCCAACTAATACTGCAAGGTACTCAAGTGCTTTCCTGGCTGTCAATAATCCTTAATCATGCTCTCATCAAACACATCTTGAATTTGTTTGGTCGTCACATTTTCCTGCTCTTTCACCATTTAATTGGTTAAAAGAGAATGAACATCTACTCCTTATGCTGCCACATCTCATTTGATTCTGTTACGGTATATATCATCCCCCGTGGTGGACTAAAGATCTATTTATACTCACTGTATTATTTTAACATGTTGAATTAAATATCCTTTATCGATTTATGCTGTCTCGTTCTACTGATTTTCATCACTTTCTGTTCCCGCATTCGTGACGTTAGATTTTCCCTGTCAAACAGTGTACAAAAAGAACATTTATTATTTTAATAAAATTGTCTTCAGATTGAAATAATAGAATCAAGAGGGTTGACCCATGTAATGGGTTCAAAAAAAAATTTTAAAAAAATATTTTTTTTTTCATAAATTGCTTCCTTAACATGCCTAGAATAAGGTGGTAAAGTCATTTTTTTAAAATTCGAAGTCGGTATAAAGAAGCAGGTGTTAAAAGAGCAGCTGTTCGGAGATCTGTGTTGTCACTTGAAACGCGTTTTCCTCAAAACTATGTTTTTTAAACTTTCCTCCATCATATCTCAAGAATGATTTGACCGAATGACTTCAAATTTATAGGGTAGACTCATCACATATATACACACCAAATGTGTGAACTACGATCATTCCAAAGTTCAAAATATTTCTGTTTTTTATAACAAAAACATAACAAAAAAAAACCATGAAATTCGAAACTTTTTCTTCAGAAGTCTACCAAAAAGCCAATTTTTGATATTTTCAATTGAGTATATTTCATTCGGTGCATTTAAGCTAATAAACTAAAATGCCGTTAATATTTTTTTATTTCAGATAATCCAATCAGCCGGAATCGTGAGGGAAGTGAGCGTCCATTTTTTCGAGGCGGGTGTGTTTAGAACGCTATAATGCACGTTCTATTTGATATTTTTGACTAAACATTTATACATATACTCTTAAAGTACATATAAATAAATAATAAAAAAAACTTAAAGTTCTATCTTTTTACTGGTCATCAAAAAGAATTCCCTAAAAATGCTTAAAAAACAGGCCTTCACATGGATGAACCCTTTAAAGCTTGAAATTTTTAGAGAAATAACTAAGTATTTGTAGTTGAACATTTTCATATTGGTTCTTTCAAATTTGATGTATTTAGTATTGTTACACTTGATAAAAAGAAGCTTTGATTCTATACTCATATTGATTGGTTGATTGATTATTAACAGTTCACTCTGCAGCAACAAAAGAGCTATTGATAACGAACCTCGTAATTTTGAGTCTCGATCAAGTAATAAGATTGAAACCATAACTGTCACCCCACTCTTCAAACATTTACACTCCTCCAACACAAGGATATTGAGACTTAATAGATTTAAATACAGTAATAATCGTTTAACACGAAAATAAGGGGACTGAAATATTTTTTCGTGTTGAAAGATATTGCGAAATAAAATTTAAAGAAGCTTAGATGAACAAAATTATCTCGTGTCACATGCGATTCCGAGGGTATTTCAAAGCCAAGTTATCCTCCTTACTACGAAACATGTGAAACCACCTCTCTTTCAATTACCACCCCTCTTAAATATTTCCAGCACGGCTGGTGTTTTTCATTTTATGTTCATTCCCAGAAGAAACTCTTTTCGCGTTAATGCGATTGTGTTAAAAGAGAAAAAAATGCATGAAAGTACATAGTAGTTTATCAGGACCGTAGTATTATTTCATGTCAACCAATATTTCGTTTTAAGCGTTTTCGCGTTAAACGTATTTCACTGTGTTATCCTCTAAAACACAATTCAACAGTTAGCATAGCCCAAAACCTTCCATTCCCATTTTAATTTAACTGTTTCGAAAATGCGACACAAAAAAATGTTTAAACCACGGTTTGAGAAAAGTCTAACTTTAGTTAATAGTTAAAGATCGTATTTTTATCTCAAAGTTTTCTCAGACTTGCATTGATAAGAGAGTTCATCTTTTGTAAATAAAAAACAGAAAACTAATTACATAAGATTTAAGCAATCTTTTTCACTACAATTCTGAAATATATTTCTTAGCTCTTCTTTTAGAACATAGAACCTGTACTATAAGCATTAAAAGGATCGAAAATTCTGATGCAACTCCCTTTGAGATCAATGTTCTTCAAAAGAGCAACCCTAAAAAAACGCTTGATCGATTGGTAAGAGAAAAATGCAGATCCTATAATCCTATGCAAAGCAATAACGATTTTAGCATTTACTTGCATATTTATTAGTTGGAAAGCACTAAAACATATTGCTCACGTTTTATAAATGGATAATGAAAGAAGTACTTGAACATAGGAAGGAAAATTTCTTTTAAGTATATTGTTCATAACACAATGTCTTCGAATTATAAAACTTTTCTTATTGTGAATAACAGAATCTTGAAGATGGGCATGAAATAAAATAGGATAGAAAAAGATAGTTCCACATACATAGTTCTTAAGAAATAGTACTCCTCATGTGGCTAACTGTACCCTATTTGAGAGACAAAAATGATTCAAATACTAAAGATTAAAAAAGATAGTTTAAATATTAAGAATAATTCAGAGAAACGGATGTAGCAGTATTTATAAGTGGGTTATAAAAAGTGGGGTTTAACCTCTTTTATGGTAGGACAAAAAAATCATTACTGATGGATAAAATATATCACCCCATTTCAGAAGAATTTCACAATAATCTGAATAGTAAGGTTTCTCTGTTTAACCCCTTAACCAAACAACGTTTTTGCCCAAAATGTTGTTTAAAAAAAACGTTTTCTTTACTCCATAAAATTAAGCATAATTCTTAATACTTTGAGAAAATAGAAGAATTTTATTTAAATTTTCAACTTCAGCTATTTTTATTTTATAATTGTGGGGTACACACACACACACACAAGTCCTGAAATGTTTGATTTTTCTATATACACTCTGCATGCTGTGAAGAATGTTTCATGTATTTTAAGAAAATTTATCCCTCTCGTACAAAAAATTTCATGTTCATACCTCTTTTTCAAACGACAGAGGGTTTTGTGTGTGCATACATATTTATGCACACACAATTAGAAGCCTGGTGTAATATTAAGTCTAACATTGCAATAAGGACAGAAATATATAGAGGTTTTTTTATTATCTTTCGGTTTTCATTTCTTCTCAAGCAACAAACTACACATTGTTTTGCCGATCCCTGTTCCTTATCGAAAAATTTTCAAGAATCTAAACTCCTGCCTTCAAAGAGAAATTCTCGCCTTTATCACAAAGAAAATCTCGGATGAGAAGCATTTTAGTAATATGGACAAACTGTTAAAAACACTATCACTAATAATCTCAGTATAAAAATTAAATATACGTCCAAATAGGAACATAGGAAGAAAAAATATCAAAGCCCGTAAGGTTGTGGTCAACTTTCGGTAACCCATACGGTGTTAAAGGGTTAAAGGACCGTTAATTATAAGATTGTAACACAATTAAGTTAGACAATCCTATTGAGCTCTAATGCATGCAGCTCTTCAATGTATTAAGATGAATTCTGCAGTCTCCAAATTTGTTGTGTAAAGGCTTGGAAAAGAAAGGTGACGATCGTGTATCATCCTCGTTCACCTAAACATGATTTAGATTCATGAAAATTGTAACTGATAATTATCTCTTGCTTTTAGTACCTTTTCAAATCAAGTTGAATTCGAAAAAAAAGTGTTTCTCTTTCGACTATTCAAATTTATTCTGTACAAGTTCGAATTGTTATGCAAATTACCATACCTGAAATTAAAAAACTTTTAGTCAAAATTAAGTAAATAATTGATTTAAATAACTAAACATAATAAATCTATCATAGAAAATTAAAAATAAATAAGTTTGTTACAATGATTAATGACAGTAGGGTGTCGAGGGATTTTCAAAGACGAAGCTCGAATGATATCTTAGAGATTTATTTACAAACACAAGGAACGACTCACATATACAAATATTTATATCTAATAGGAAAACGTTTTAGGCGAATAATAAATCTCTCGAATGATTGACTTTAAGAGAAAACACAAAAAATATACCAGAATGGCATCCAACACATCTGCTTCCAGCAGATACAAAAACCATCCCGCAACGCTCATTGGTGGAGCTCACAGAAACCTTTCTTGGAGAGACATCACTGAATACTATTTGGTGTGGCAATCGCGCAGGCGCAGTATCTCGGATCAGTCCGCATTGCCACCTAGAGTTTCAGAATGGGTCTAGAGTTCGTTACAACACATTTTTAATAATGAAAATGTACTATTAATTCAGATTAAAGTGACGAGCAAAATATTCTCATTAGCCCTAAAATATAAAATTAATGTGTACGCTGAGCTTTTTTTCATCTTGTTTCTTGTTTGAAAAATCTTTTCGAGAATTTATGCCTATAATGTAATATTTCTACATTGATACATAACAAAAAATACATATCTGAGATTAAATGCATACTCAGAAATTTTAAAAAATTATATTTGCCTTTCCTATAGTTTTTTTAAAGTTTTTATAACATATAGTTTTTTAACATATAGTACTGGAGAATTATATTAAAGTTGTGCCGGGATGTGTGTGTGTGTTTAAAATATTACTTTGTTAAGAAATTCAAAGCCTTAACAATCATTTTTTTTGAAAACTTGTAACACCACCAATTAAAATTTCAGAAAAATCTCAAACCGATAGAAACTTTAATAAATGGCATATTATTAAAAAGGAAATTATTGCGAAATATCATTAACTTCCCTTTATTTTGAATCTATTTTTGCTTTTCTTCTTAATAGCTTGATTTGAAACAAAAGCAGGCAAACAAGTAGCAAAAACATACATCAAATGAAAGTAATGGAGGTCTTTGTTACAATATATTTCAGTAATTGAAATCACATTAGGTAAGAAAAAAATTATTGCGTGCATATATCTGTGGCGTGATTAAAAAGGGTATTACAAAGAACATGTATATCTACAAAAAAATGAGATCTCAATTGCATTTTTTCCACTAGAATTTAGTAAAAGATCTCACGCGCATAACCAGAAAGCTTTCATTATTTATTTATTTACCACATTAGAATTTAAAAATCTTTTTTTATGGTAGTCATATTTTATATATATGTTATTATTTAAATATTTCCATCCGCTGCAAAACTCTCTTATTTCTTGTAATTAATATAGTCACGCAATTCCACTGTTTTTTCTGATGGATTTTTAAAAAAATAAGGTCAAAATTATGTTCACAATCCTATGTGTAAGACATTTGCCTTATCCGCAAAAATTGTTGGTACAGTCACGAAAAAAATCGAAATAATAACAAATGCATCCTGAAATGCATTTTTTCCCCGTAAACACCCTAATAGTTCCTATCTCGTGCTCTGATTAGACCTTAAAACAAAGCATATCAAGTTTCAAACACCAATTGGCGGAATCATTATCTATCGAGGCTCAAAATCTTCACTTTGGCTTGCGTGGAAGTTTGGAGTTGGGATGCCAGTTCAAATGTAACGCCCTCGTTACTTGATTGGAATTCAAAATTACGAGGTCTATCACCAATAGTCCTTGTGCTGAGTAGTTCTAAGTGCTGTAGTAATATACCATGAATATTTTCAGGGTAACATTTCGGTGGTTCTTAAATGTTATTTTCAGTTCCAAGGAGATTTAATAAATTTCATCAGAAATTTATACGATGTCCTATTGTACAACGTAATATACAATAGTTGAATTTACCAAATTATTCATCAAGTGAGCATAAATTGTATGTAGCGTATCTGATAAAGATAGAGTAAAATCGAGAAAAAAATACGTTTTATTATGAATTTAAATCTCCATTATTTTATCTACAGTTTTTTTTATTTTTGGCAAAAAGTTGCTAACATTAAGAATCATTTGGGATTGTACTAATAATAGATAGATTTATTGACCTAACTTATATCCAAATAATTGTTTCGTAACAAATTTTTTTCTGAAGTGGGGAATCACAATTTTTCATTCCGGCATGAAAATAGTTTATTATTAAAACAATCATGTGTTCATTTTAAAGTAATCAAGCTGAATTGTTGAGTGTAGCATTCTAAAATATAATGCAATGTTAAGGAAGAAAAGAGTCTTGAAATAGCTCACACTTTTTTCCTTAAAAGGAGACTTGGCACCCTATGAGCAAACTTCTTTATTTACGTATTTAAAAATTATATTTTAGCATTTTATACCATGTTTCTATTCAAGAAAATGTTACCAGATGAAAATTTTTATATATTATTCACACAATTTTAAAAATTTTAATTTTTTGAAGAAAATTGGGAAAATTTTAAAATCCTACTCCTTTTGTAAAAATTAATTTTTTGACCTAAAATTTTTTTATAATACTCTTATGGATGATCTAAACAACTTTAGGAATCGATTTTAGAATAACTTCATTCATTTTTGAGAAAAAAAATAAAATGTTCATATACAGGCTAAAAATCAACGAAAAAGCCAACATGTCTTACATTTTATTTTTTTAAAAAAAAAGTATTCAGTTTATAGCAAAACGGATCCCTAATTTTTTTACATGCTTTATTTTCAACACGCAAGAAAAAAATGGAAGTGATTGGTAAATAATTGTCGAAAGAGTAGCATTTTGAATGCACTAAGGTTTCGAAAAACACAAACTGAGAAAAACAGGTTTAAAGTTTATAATTCTGAAAAAATAATTATTATAAGCTTAATTAAACTTAAAATACCACTTTAAGATATTAGTTATACGTTTTTCTTTAAAGTAATTGCATTTTCATATTTTTTCAACCCACACATTTTTATAAATGATCAACTTTTAGAGAGTACTAATTGCCCATGAAAATTCAAGAAAAATGTTTAAAAAAATTTTTTCTGTCACGACAGAAATTTTAGCTGTTTTTCTTCTTATAATATTAAAGTATTACATTTGTATGAAAAATATATCAGGAAGAAGAACTGAAATTATAAAATTATTATTATAAAATGCCTTAATTTAAAAATTTTACATGCACACATTTCACAAGGAAGAAAAATTACATTATTGTATTGCCTCGGAAATATTCTGCTTTTAATACTACACATTCTTTTTTATAGTTATTATTTCTATTTCTAAAATAGATTTTTTTTATCATAAAGCATTTTTTAGATTTTTTTTTCTAAAAAGGGGGTGTGGCTGAATTGCCTAATTTGTTTTCAAATGAAGTTTTAGTCAACTTCTAACTTTATGACATGCACAAGTGATATATCAATCGAAAGATAATAATGCAAAGAATAAGATTAAATGAATATAAAAAACGATAGGTTTATGATTTTTAGCGTACCAAGTCCTCTTAAAGTGTCCGACTACGTTCGGAACCATGATTTTGCAAAAGCGTATAAATGGATAATATCTATGATATTTAGTGTCACTTAGATTAAAAAACGTATATAAAATTGTTTTAAGAATAGTATTACAATAAAAAATTATTTAAGTACAATATTTTGACAAAAAATGAACATAGAGTGACCAATTTTCAAAACATTCTCCTTTTATGAAAAATGCTTCTATTATAATAATATTTTGGCTGTATATAGCTCAGACCTCTCTACAGAGGCTCAACTAGAATTTCTGAAATACAGAGGGCCACAAAAGTGTACGTACACTTGCAATTTTTTATAAAATTTAATGTTTTCGACTAATAAAAAGTAATATATTGTAATTATAATTTTTTTATGACATCTGCAACTTGTTCTTAATGGAATGACATAATTAATTTTTTTAAAAATAGAATAATTATTTTTTTAAAATTAATAACTAAAAAGCTACTAAAAATTACGCCACAAAAGTCGTACACTTAACAAAAATCTCAACTTAGCTTTAAATATTGCATTTCTTTCTTAATGCAGTACTTAGTAGGATATATTTTAGTATCCACAATAACTTTTAAGCGTCTTGGTATAGATTTAATCAGTTTTTTTGTAATTTCTGCATCGATTTTCCTCCATTCTTCGGAAATTATCGTTTTTACTTCCCATTTTGTATTTATTTGACATGTTTCCTTTTTTTTACATCAAATTCTCACCAAATATGTTTTACTGGGCCAAATAAAGTGATTGAAGTGTTTTCATAATTTAGAAACAGTTATAGAGGCAGGCACCAGTGGCGTACATTGAGAGCAGTGCTCTTGGAGTCATTACCCTGTTAAAAAATTAAGTCGTCGCCACTATCCAAATTTTGAGCGGATAATTTTAAATTTCTCTTTAAAATATTTAAATAGAGCTCTTTATTCGTAATACCATGAAAATATACCAAGTTACCTAATTCTGAGGCCAATTTACACCTCCACGCTAGAACTCCTTCACTTCCATACTTCAGCATGGAAGTGAAGGAGTTCTTGTTCCACATCAATTCATGGGATTAAACTCCTTATTTTTTCATTTACAAGCTATTATAAGCTCATCGGAACCCAAGTGTTGAATTGTCTGCCATCCCAATCAATTTGCTGATAATTTTGAATTTTGTGAAACTTAATTCCAAGAATCTAGTTGGATCAATAAAACATGGAAGTAGAAGTGTTCTTGCGTGGGGGTGTAAATCGGCCACAAAATTAGGTAATTTGGTATTTTTTGTTGATACTGTGAATCATGAGCTCTATTTAAATATTTGAAAGAGAAATTTAAAATTATCCGCCCAAACTTTGGATATTTTAGACGACTTAATTTTTTTCAACAGGGTAATGACGCCAAGCGCACTGCTCTCAATGTGCGTCACTGATGTCTCTATAACTGTCCCCGAATTATGAAAAAACCTCCTCAATCACTTTATTTGGCCCAGTAGAACATATTTGGTGAGATTTTGATGTAAAAAAAGGAAACATGTCAAATAAATACAAAATGGGAAGTAAAAACAATAATTTCCGAAGAATGGAGGAAAATCGATGCAGAAATTACAAAAAAACTGATTAAATCTATACCAAGACGCTTAAAAGTTATTGTGGATACTAAAATATATCCTACTAAGTACTGCATTAAGAAAGAAATGCAATATTTAAAGCTAAGTTGAGATTTTTGTTAAGTGTACGACTTTTGTGGCGTAATTTTTAGTAGCTTTTTAGTTATTAATTTTAAAAAAATAATTATTCTATTTTTAAAAAAATTAATTATGTCATTCCATTAAGAACAAGTTGCAGATGTCATAAAAAAATTATAATTACAATATATTACTTTTTATTAGTCGAAAACATTAAATTTCATAAAAAATTGCAAGTGTACGTACACTTTTGTGGCCCACTGTATATAACTTAGAAGTGGATTTGTCCATATTTTGCTACAACAGAGTGGAGAAGTTTTAAGAAAAGAACGCCGATAATTAGTTCAATTGGTGGTAACTGAAAATAATGTGAATTTTTCAAAAATCCTAGTTCAGACGCTCTGGAGAAGTCTTTACTTTATATAAACAAAATATTACTATTATAGAAGCATTTTTATAAACGGAGAACATTTTGAAAAAAAGATTATTCTAGTTAATTTTTTGCCAAAATATTGTATTTAAATAAATTTTTGTCATAATGTCCTTAAAAGAGTTTTATACATGTATTCTTATCTAAGTTACACTAAATATCATGAAAATTATCCATTTATGGGCTTTTTTAAAATCACGGTTCCGAACGTAGTCGGATACCTTAAGAAATACGAGAAATTTAAATTTCAGTGAATCAACCCTAAAAAAAATAAGCATTAAAAATTCATTGTTCCCAATTTTGCAACATTCTGAAATTAAATTTTCAAAGGTACAGTTAACAAAAACAAAAATCTTTTTTTTTCTTTTACAAAAACAATTGACAATAAATATTAACAACTCGTTTTATTTAAGAATTATTTCTGAAATGTCTTGTGCTTTTTTTTCTCTGTTTTCATAAGGATGAATAATTACAATGAAAAGAAATAAACCTTCGAACAAGCAATTATTTTTCTTTTACCTTTCGAAGTTATTGAATATATACTTGAGTGTAGAAAAAAAACACTATCTTCGTGACAATAGCACTTAAAGCAATCGAACACAAATTTTCTAGTTAATAGATGCTCGCATTTTTCTAATCAATAATAACTTCGAGTCTCAACAGCGCTAGATCCTTTTTAACTGTGAGTATCTCTTTGCAGTAAAGAGGGGTGAAGCGACAAGTTTAGAATTAGTCGGGGAAAAAAATCGTTCAGACGCCATATTGTGACGTACGGAAAACTAATTCTCTGTCGAATCCTACAACTGGCAGACGATGTCAAAACGCGGAGCGAAGTGGAAGTTCTGAAACATCTCACCTCTTCAAACATGGTGATTCGAAAAAGCAAACGATTTTTAATTTGTGATGTTGGAGACTTGATACATTTCTTAGAAGAAATTGAAAAAATGGTTGTTTGGTAGTTTTAATGTTCCGAACTTGAATTTTATTTGATTAAAGAGTTTCGTGCTTTGACGGATGCGGGTTAAAACCCTGAACTTTGGAAAGGTATGTATCTTTTATTATTCAATCCGTTTGTTCTCTCTTTTAACAGATTTTATATTTTAAATTAAAGATTGTTTTTCTGTTTTCAGCTTTTTTTTTTTTAAGTATAATTAAATATTGATTACTTCACAATTTATTGTAGAATTGGAAATTTTATGCTTTGTTTCAAATTTCTTTTTCTATTTTAATTTTTGAAATGATAAAATTACAAATTTCTTTTAAAAAATGAATCCTTTTTTGAGTATTTTTAAAGTTTTTTATTCAGATTTTATAAACATTTTTTAAATTTTTTTTATTTAAAAGGTTAAATAAATTTATATTTTTATTGAGTAATTAAATCCGAAGGAAAACTAAAAATTTGACAGGAAAGATTAATGCAGAAAAATCTAATACATACTATAATTCTTGTAGATTGTGTTCTTTACATTTTCAATAAAAAGAAACGCGTTTCCCACTTTGCTTCTTGTGCACTATAGTCCGTCTTAAATTTTAGAGTATGTAATATGCTTTATTGTTTATAGAAATATTTTTCTAACAGTATTTTAGAAATTTAGTTAACAAAAATTTACGTGTGAGAATGAAATAATCTTAAAGCGCACGTAGTAAACAAATTTTCGTCATTTCTTTGGATTTTTTTTTAGTGTTTTGTTTTTGGCAATACTTTTTCATTCTTCTTTACTTTGAAACTTTGAATCATCTGAGTGATTCAAAGAACCAAATAATTTAAAAAATGCGATGTTACCAATGATGAAGTTGCCATTTTTTTTTCTTTTTGCAAAAGAGTTCCAATTTCAAATAGCATAAAGTAAGATACGTACACTTACAGTTCATATCAATGAAGAAATTTTTCAGTGACACTTATAGTTTTTTTAAAAACTGTACACATGTATTATTTTAAATTTTTGAAACTATTAACAGATGTACGAATTTTATCGTGTGACAGAACAATCATTCTGAAAATATGTTCGCATTAAAACAGGCATACACACCCATGACGAACAGATGTTCTGAGAGATTTGGTTATATTTTTGATCATTCTAATACAATTCTGAATTTAAGGGAGAGATTGATGAACTATTTCATTTAGTCATATTTAAATCTTAGAATTCCATATTTTTTTTACCAGCTCCGAATTATTTTCAAAAAGAATTTTCTGTAAATAAGGGACAACTAAATTCGGTAAGCAATTTGCTTGTTTATTTATTTTAGTTATTTATTTAACTTCGAACATTTTTCGATTTATTTTATTTATATTTTTCAAAAGAAAGATTTCGTTAAAATTGTGCATCTTATGGATCATTCTTTATTTTGAAAGATTTACTCAAAATACAAGACTAAATACTAAAACCTAAGCTAAGATCATTAGCACTAAAGTTTCAAATTCTAGTAATTAATTCGCAAAAAATACAGATTTATTTTATGGCAAAATCGTTCAAATTGAAAATCAAAATAATTTAAATCTACTACAAGCAAAATTTTATTAATTAAACTATTGTTAAAATTTTTAATTCATTATGTACATACTTTTTAAATTCTTTGATGATTTAAAAACTTCAATGTCATTTTCAATGGAGAGCAAATATAGCAACCACTAAAAAGTTATTTGTTGAAATTATTAAAGTAATACAAAAAAAAGAGTAAAAAATATATATTTGCCTAACAAGGTTTAAAAGGTAAATTACTTAACTTATATTTCCATTGTTCGACCATTAAAACTAGTTTCATATTATTATGAACTTTTATTACAAAACTATGCCCGCATTATTTTTGTTCGAATCTCTTCAAAAACAATGAAACGGCTTGAGATGTTTGAGATATCTATCTACTTTGAAATCTACGGACTTTAAAGGATTGTCTGAAATATTTTAATAATATACCCAAAAGGTTATGATTTTAATTTCTAATAATTAATATTCAGTATGAAGGGGAAACCCCTTGCATAATTCATTCAATAATAAAACGTTAAAAAAGTAGTATAAAAAGTTAACTTTTTTTTTACCAGAATTAATTCTGGTTTACATTTTTCTAATAATATCTGAAACAATTTTGAAAGTGAAAATAGTTTTGTATATATTTTTAGGTACTCACACTCTATAAGAACTTGTTTCATTAGTAGTTATTTTTCAATTTTATTGATTTTTATTTTAATTATTACAAAATCAGATACGTAGTCTTCCGGACAAGAAGTGGAATTTGTGTTTATGCTTTCAATATTATCAAACTCAAAAGAAAAATCTCAGAAAACATTTCCTTCAAATCAATTCGCTTAGGCTGTTTTCGGTTTTATAAAGAACTTTTTAATTGTTTACATTAAATATTCGTCTTTTTTTTCCCTTTTCGTTTATAAAAGAACTTTGTAAGACAAAAAATTTTACTTCCTTTTTTACTCGTATTTGAGAATAAAAATATATTAAGAGCGGTATCATACGAAATTAATTTTCGTTATACTTACTAAAAGAATGGGAATGCTTAATGACGCACCAACCCCTATTGTATAAATTATACGATGGTAAAATTATAACTTTACCTACTTTAACCACTTAACTGGCTTGCCCGTACACCGTACGGGCTACCAAAAGCGGGTTACAAATGGTCTGCCCGTACGCTGTGTAGACACTGATATTTTCTTCTTTCTTTGATTTACACATATTTTTCATTTTTATAGTGAAACTATTAGTGCTAGTTTTTTTAAGAGATGCACAATTTTTCCATGATACTGAAATACTTCTAATTCAGGATTTTCTTTGAGGTGAAGGTGAGAAAATTTCATTGAAGGCAGAAATTGAGATTCTTGAAAATATTAGATAAAGAACAGGGGGTGCAGTTTGTTGCTTGAGAATAAACTAAAATGGAAAGATAATCCAAAAAAAGCTAATACTCTGTCTGTGAAGCAATGTAAGACAGTATTACACCATACTTCGAGTTTTGTGTGCTTGTATATATGCACACACACACACATAATCCTCAATCGTTTGAAAAAGAGGTACGAACGTGATTTTTTTAAGTGTCAGAGAAATTCGTTTAAGATATATGAAACATTCTTCAGAGTATGCAGAGTGTACGTATAAAAAGCAGACATTTAGGGTATTTTGTGTTCCATAATTAGAAAACAAAAAATAATGTGAAATTAAAATTGAAAATTAAAATAAAACTCTTCCATTTTTGCATTCCATTAAGTATTATACTTTGTTATATGCAATAAAAAAATGTACCTTTTTTACAACATTTTAGGCAAAAAAGAAATTGACAGCTTCAGGATCTATATTTGTCAGTATATTTATACCTGAATTTTGTAAATGGTTTATTAATCCTTGCAAAATATATATATATATATATATATATATATATATATATATATATTCTCAATTGTGCTTGGTTCTAGCGCAAATGATATAAACGCTCCGACTGAATTTTATAAATAGGAGATAGAAACGATATGTTAAAATACATATAAGAAATTATGAAAAGAACTCTCTTGTTAATATTAAAAGGCGGATCTCAATGCAAAAACGTCATTTGTCATATGATTTCATTCGATTCAATTTTTGATTAAGTTTGATTTTTTTCGATATTTTGGAGAAAAGGCGAAAAAAAGCTTTATAAATATAAAAACATTTTTCTAAATTTTATAGTAGATATTCTTCAATATTAGACTTTAAAATTTAATTCAGTTAATCTAATTAAATTCCTTTCTTATTGCAACAACATGAAAATACAATTTTCATTTTTATGATGGGACAAATTCTCACGGGGACCAACTTGACAAAATGTATAATTGCGTATAAAAAGTTAAATTTTAAAAGTAATATTTCCCTCAAAGCTTTTAATTAAACAAAATAAAATTTGCAAAAAAAATTGCCTTCATTCTTCATATAAAACCTTAATTTGCATTTTAAGTGAATTTCGAAAATCACCTAAAATAAAAAGAGACATGATTAAATATTTTTACGGATATGAGATCTTCCTTTTTATCTAGAGATTTCTAACTATTTCTATCAAAATAAGTTTTTCTTAAGTGCATAGGGATAAAAATGAGCCAAATTTATAGAATGACAATGTTTTACACATTGGCGTAGCTAGGTGTCAGGGATCCCTGTATTAAAATTCCTTCGGGGCCACTTTTTAGATATGGGAGCCCTGTTAGCCGGACTGTAGTTACATATGTTGGGCTCTCGTATTATTACGCCCCTGATCTTACATTCACTTCATTTCTATGTTTTCCCCATCGCATCTATAACCCTTACATAATATGAAATTTGAAATAAGGTCGTACATATTTTTATAGCAATATTATAGAATATATTCTTCTATAGCATTAATATTCCGTTCACGATTTCAATATGGCCCTTGAGACTTTATGGCTTTAATATCAATATCGAAATCTACAAAAAAAAAGTGTATGTAATTATAGTAAAAAATGATGCCAAAAAAGAATCCAAAATGCATGTGCATCCGTGTATTTGTTTTCCATAACATTTTACTCATTAGAGGCTTATTAAAGACTAAATTCGTGAGACCTCATAGACCTAAGATAAATACAATCACGTGTTTCTAGCGAATCAGTTCATGCACATCATTGCTTCCAACTTTTTCTCAGTTTGCAGAAACTTTATCTTAAAAAGTTTTTTTTTTGTTAAAGCACATAGTCGAAAAAAATATCCTTGCATCCTTGGCTTAAAAATACCCGTATAATATGAAATTTTTTATTTAATTTGAAGAAGCCTTTTAGAGAATCTTAATACATCTTCTTCACCACATAATCAAATTTGAAATTGTTTCTTCATCGTACAAGTACGTCTAATATCAGTTTTGAATTCAATGGAAAACACGTGATTGTATTTGTCATGTGACCATCATGAATTTAGCCCATTGTAAAAAGCTTTGTTATAAGGAATTGCTAGTCCTTTATCGTTAAAGAATAAAATAATAACATAAAAATTAATAGAACAGTTTTCATTCATTAGGTTTAACTGCCACTACAGTGAAAACGTTGCAAATTAATAAATATCGGTATTAGGACTGTTACCAATCTGGTAAAGAAAAAAATTACAAAAAAATTGTTTCCAGATTTACAAGAATAATTTTAAATATTAACAATTATAATTTTAAAAGTTATAAGAGTAAAATAATATTTAAAATTATAAAAAAATATTCAAAAATAAGTACAGTTAGTTAACATAAAATACAAAACAATAAATTAATGCTTAAGTTTAAAATTATGAAATTCATATTAAAAATTAACAATAATCATTTTTCAATATATAATATACATATATATATATATATATATATATATATATATATATATATATATATATATATATATATATATATATATATATATATATATATATATATATGTTCTTCTATACACTTTTATTATTTCATTTATTATATTTCATTCTGTTTATAATATTTCTTCGTGTTTTTTAAACTGATTTTATATCTGACTTGGCTCGTGCGTTGGCCAAGAAGTGAACAATTATTGTCCCAACAGTGTTCGGATTACAAAAGTTTGTAACAAGGAGATTTACGTTTTCTCGAATTAAACCTGTAATATTGTAAAATGCTCCTAGTATAAATAGCAAAAAATAAAAAACATGGTTCTTTTCTTCATATATATCGATCAAACATGTTTCTTTTGCATTGTTTGCAGGTATATTTCGCCGAGGACTTAAGTGTGTAGAGGGAATTTTTCCTTACTAATTCTAAATACGTACTTTTACGTGACATACGCTCTAGTGAAAAAACGCAAAACCGTAAAAGTAAGTTTCCGGCATGCAATGTGTTAATTTACAAACATTGTGAAATCTCTGTGCTGCTTCAAACAAATATGAGGTTAAAGAAAATATTGGCTTTGGAGGTAAATAACGGTCATTAATCAATAAAAATTATTACGAATGGATAGCATAAGGTTCAACCAATCAATTCAAATGGTTTAAAATATTTGCCTTTCCCTTTTAATAATTCGCATATGTTTCTTATTGTAGTTTAAAGGAGTATTTTTATTGGAATTGAACCGAATAGAGTGTTAACAGTTATTTTGTTGTCGGTGGTTAAATAGTTTGAGTGTGTGAATATTTTTTTCAGATGGAAATACAATTTCACTCAGGTTAAATGCCTCAATAGTACAATAGTTCTTTAAAATCACACCTTTCACCCCCAATGAATTGAATTCATGTGACATCATAGTCATATGATAACTACAATCACATGTTTTCCACCAATCCGTTCGCTTCACTGTTGGCAATTTTTTGTGTTTTTTACAGAACTTTTTTATACAAATTACACATTTGTCAACAATAACACACACATGAATATACAAAATGCATTTGATTTAAAAGTACATGTATAGTAATTTTTTGTTAATTTTAAAAACCTTTTAAAGAATTATAAGAATTGACCATTTTTCACCAAACTATCAAATTCGAAATTTTATTACAAGTCTAATATCAGTTTTGAGATCAATGGAAAACACGTGACTGCATTTATCATGTGTGATCGGCATAAATTTAGTCTATTACTAGACATATGTGGGATAAAGAAATAAATTTAAAAGCTGAGTTGAATACGATGGAAATATGATGGCATTTTTAAAAAATAATTTTATTTGAATATAATGATGGATTTGGCATTTTTAAAAAAATAATTTTATTTGAATATAATGATAGAGTTGGTATTTTTAATAATTTAATTATAATTGTCATTAACAGTTATATGCTATATAAATTTTTTGTTTTATGTATTAAGATATAATTTCAATTCTCTCTCTCTTTTTATTTATTTATTTTTCGTATTCATTCATTTTAAATTCATAGATCCACTTAGAAATATCTGTATGAAGTATTATCAAATATATATAATACACTGCTGGACAATTGCTAAGGACGGATAACACTATCATCCATAGCAACCACAAAATGAAAGGAAGCAAAATGTGGAATATTAGAATAAGTGCGAGATATTTGTAAGAAGTATGAGTATGCCAATTTTTTTTCCACGTCTGTTCATCACGTGATAGCGTTCAAAAGAGCTTTAAAGGTTTTGACGCGTGTGGACAGTTGTTGCTTCAAGTCAAAGTTTTACAGGAAAGATTTAATAGATGAACTTAAAATTTTTGGCATGTCTTCCCAAAATCACATAGATGATTTTATGCGTGGTCGAATTATTGGAAAGATCGAAGAAGGGCGAAAAATAACATATGTTGCCAGGGAGTTCAACATCGCTCACAGCGTTGTTTCACGGCTGTGGAAGTCATTTAAAACTACTGGAATGTGTAGTAGACGGCACGGGGGAGGTCGTGTTAGAAGTACGACATCTGCAGAAGACAGATATATCGTCCTATCAGCAAAAAGGAACAGGCGCACCACAGCTCAGCAGGTGGCAAATCAGTTTCTTGCTGCCTCAGGAAAGCAGATCTCCCGAAAAACTGTTGCCAGACGTTTGAGGGGAGGAGGACTATACGCACGCAGACCTGTTGTGTGTGTCCCATTGACCAGACAGCACCGTACTGCCCGTTTGCAATGGTGTCGTGAGCATCACAATTGGACTGAACAGGACTGGGCATGCGTACTATTCTCAGATGAGAGTAGGTTCAGTCTGTCATCGGATTGTAGACGCCAACTGATCTGGCGCGACAGTGGTACTGCTTATCGTCCAGAAAATATCCAGGAAAAGGACCGATATCCAACATGCAGTATCATGGTGTGGGCCGGCATCATGATCAATGGCCGCACGCGCCTACATGTGGTTGCGAATGGGACTATGACGGGCCAACGATACATTGATGAAGTTCTACTTCCTCATGTTCGTCTTTTCCATGGTGCTGTCGGTGATAAATTTGTTTTTATGGACGACAACGCAACATGTCATCGAACACTCGCTGTTCAGGATTGTCTAGACAGCGAGGGTATTCAACGTCTCGTATGGCCAGCGCGTTCTCCAGATCTAAACCCCATTGAAAATGTGTGGATGCTTTGGGGAGGCAAGTTGCTGGTCGAAACTATCCTCCGACAAACAAGAACACCCACATCCGTGCACTCACAGAGGAATGGGATAAATTGCCTCAACAGCTGCTGGATAATGTTGTGCAAAGTATGGTACGACGTGTGGAATGTTGCATCACACTCCACGGTGAACATATCCCGTACTGATACCTTTCTTTAAGGTGCCTGCTGAATTTAGATTCATTGTTCCATTTCTCCGTACGCAGATCAAATGAACATTTTTTTTTCTTTCAGATGTTTCACAGGTTTTGTACTTTCCAGAACAATAAATATTCTTTATTCTAATGTCTGAACAGTGTGGCAACT